>VDFB02359148.1:0-12998 GCA_007258455.2 Sequoia sempervirens
ATATGGCTGGTAGAAAGTTTCCTATTCCCCTGGAAGAGAATCCTGCTATTGAATCCTATGGAGAACTCAAAGTTTCTCTTGAAGATATTAACAAAGTTGAAGATGAAAATAGAGATCTAAAGGAAAATATTAAAGAAGCAAATGATTGCATCAAAAATTTGAGAAAACAAATCAAGAAGTTCAAAGAAAGGCATAAGGAGGTCAATGAAAAATTGAAGCAAGAAAATGAAGAAATCACTAGACTAAAAGTACAAGTGGAAGAAAAGAAAAGAATTAAGGAATGTCTAAATGAAATGGTAAAAAGAAAATTAGATGAATGCATGAGGCTTGAACAAGAAGTGGTAAATCTAAGATTAGATATGGAGAAAGAAATAAGTCACGAGGATAAATTTAAGACAAGTTCTACAATACTTGATGAACTTATTATAGGTAAAAAAGCATCTAAAGAAAAAGGTGGTTTGGGACTTGAAAAAGGAGAAAGCTGAAAATTAGATCAAACACCTAATGCAAAGAAGATCAATGAACCGAAGAAGATGGAAGACAAGAACAATGGCAATATTTGGAATCAAAGAGCCAATGTTAGAAGACCCCTTGTTAGAAAACCAAATGCTCAAAGGTACCCATATTTGAATGGTATTTGTTATTCTTGCAATAAATTTGGACATAGGGAAATGGAATGTAGAAGCAGAATAAATCAAAATGTTCCATCCTTTATTGGTCAATGCTTTACATGCAAGAAGTTTGGACATAGAGCAAATGAATGTAGAAGTCAAATGATGAATGCATATAACAATGGTAGAATGATTAAACCTTTCAATGGTTACTGCTATACATGTTATGGATTTGGACACAAGGTTAATCAATGCAGATCTAGGATGAATGGAAGGAATGTTGTTCAAAATAATGTCATATGTCACAATTGCAATAGACTTGGTCATATTGCTAAGTTTTGCAGAAGCGAAAAACATAAGGAAGGATAATTCGACAAAGAGAAATGAACCAGCCAAAAATATTGATCCGGTAGAAGTAAAGAAGGAAATGGAAAAGATCTAGAGAAAGAAAGAGGAAATTGAGAGCAAGGATGAATCTGTGCCCTCATTCGTTGCAGATGATTCTTTCAGGAATTGAACCTAGGAATTAGCTTAGGTGGATCAATAATAGATAATCAAACAACCTCCATCTGATATGAGGTGCCATGGCTAGGTATGAATATATGTGATGGAGATGGATATTTTTAATCTTCTAGAGAAGACACTGAAAGAAAATATGCAAATGTGGATATTTGTGGAGTGATTTAGGATTTATTGTTGAACAAAGAAGGGTTTTAAATGTGAATTAGGGAAAATTAAAGGGTTATAAGTGTAAGGAAGGGGGAAATTCATGAAATAAAGATGGATGAGACCAAGTAGCAACCACACTACCTAAAATCTAAGCCAAATCCTAAATCCAAAACAAGAAAGCACAAATGATAGAAGAAATCAAATAAATATGAAAACATAATAAAATCCCCTATCAAAGTTGGTTCATCTTCCTTGTTTCTCCTCCATTCTTCTCAAGTTGCAAGCTTTCCCTTAGATTTTAGTGTGCCCAAGTACCTACAAATGACAATGACTAATAGCAATAATTTTAAAGAAATGTGGTTGTAAAGCCAAAGTCAAAGAGACAACCTTATTTTATAGAAAAGCTTCTCAAACGGATGGATGAGATCAAAAGTCTAAAAAATTCCAAGATCAATGGTTGAGGTTTCATGCACCACATAGTGGTAGGGTTAGGGATGGCTAAGGATAGATGGTCAAGATTGAAAGAAGACTAGAGGGAATCAACGGTTGAAATTCGAAAGAGGAAGTGGAGGGAAAGTGGAGGCATCAAATAATATTTTTTAATTGGAGAAAGGAATCTTGGAAATTAAATCATCTTATTATTTAATTTGGGACATGGTGTGGAGGAATAAATAATAATAAAATATTACTCATTTATGGAGAAAGAGGAAAAATGACATCTAATTAAAATGATTATCATTCAACCATTTAATTAAATATGGAGGAAATGGGAAAGAGGACATTAAATAATTAAATTAAATTAATTATTTAATAGTGAAAGAGTGGTAAAAAATAGTTAATTAATTAAAATAATTATTTAACTATAGACGAATAATGATGAGTGAATAATTAAATAAATGAAAATTTATTTAATTATAGAAATAAAGGGATATTGGCGATGTAATTAAATGCTAATTTATTTAATTAATCGAAGGAAGAATAAAGGAGAAAATGAATTAATTAAATAATTTAAATAATTTAATTAATAGAAGAATGTGACCAAAGAAAATAATTAAATAATTAAAATTATTTAATTATGTGGGGAAGAAGAGAGATCGATGTGGAAAAATGGTGTTCATAGGATCAAGACATTTTTCAGTGTCTACAATAAGTATTCACACAGTCGATTTTATTCACCTTTATGCATTTGGAGCAAGCAAAGCGATTTGAAGCAAATTCAAGAGATCAAAGGCAATTTGTGAAGTAGATCATTGAAACCCTAGTTCTGGTTGAGCAAGAAAAGGGTATTTAGCATTGTCTAAAAGTTGAAATATAGTTTGTTTCTCAAAGCATTTGAATTCAATAGAGATGGAAACACCTATTGTAGTGAATGTATGTGAGAAGCCTCAACCAAAATTTAAGAAATAACCCATGAAAGTGTTTGAGAATGATCCACTTGGATCTTTTTTGAGAATTTCATATAGGGTTCTACCTACAAAAGATATTAGAGCTTATATCCATAGGAAAATGGAAGAATATAACCACACAAGATTTATAGACTTGTGAACAAACCAATTAATTGGAGATGATTACCAAATTAAGCTAGAGTATGAAAACCTAGTAAAGAAGAAACTAGACGTTTGGAAATGATTTCCATGTTTCATTTATGATGATGAAACTAAGTTTGTGAGAATGGAATTGAGTAGATATCATGACAAATTCATGTGGACTAACATGCCCAGTTTGATAACTAAGGAATTTATAAGGGAGGTTACTAGACTTTGTGCCATCAGACTTGTATCGGTGTTAAAATATGTGAAGAATAAGGATGTGATGGAATTAACTACAACTACATTTGATCAAAGAGCTCTCACTGTGGACACTATCTAGAATCCTACAGTAAGATATGCAACTATGGTCATAGGGTATAACATATAGTACACAAACAAAGAGAATTATGTATTAGCTACAAAAATTAATGTAGCCTATGAGATGGTAGAGAAAGGAAAATATGATGACTTGTGTGGGTTGCTCAAGTAACAACTCTTTGAGAACTTGAAGAAAAATAAAGAGAGGAAATACCCCTTCAAGTTTGGATCTTTGGTAGTTTATTTGTTGTTCTACTTTCTGAAGGAGCTTTCGAGAAGAAACAATGTCATATGGGATAAGGGCACACCGCTAGCCCATCAAATCTTGGAATACCTACACATACTTGGTGACATGAAATCTTAGGATGAAGCACTTACTACATTCTTTGTAGTGTTCTAGAAGAGAATGTATGAAAGGGAGAGGATCCCTAAGTCAATGGTGGACAAATATGATAATGACATTACATTTTTGGTTACAACTGATGAATATATTATTGAGGCTATAGAACCCAAAAATATTTGGATTCTACCACTTGGTTATGAAACTAATGAAAATGATTTCAATGGTTATGTTGACATGTTATTTAAAAATTATAAATACACTACATAAAAAAGACATGGCACATATGAAGAGAAATCTATGGAAGTGCATATGGAGTTGAAGAAGCTAAAAATAAAGAAAAGGGTGGAAAAGATGGTGATGAGTATGCAAAGAGAAAAGGGTTCACAAAATAAAAAGTATAGGAGGAAAAAGAAAGAGAAAGGGGAGAAGTAAGCATAGCAAGTGGGTCCACCAAACCTAGAAGATATGGAAGAACTGCTTCCACCACTCCCCCAGTATTCAAATGCTCTCCAGAATACCACCTACCACTAGTAGAACTAAGAGGACAAATACTAGTGCTTTGGTGAGAGAGGAACCTTAGGCGAAGGAGGCCACAAGGCCTAAGAAAAGAAATAAAACTACTCTAGCAACCCCACTATTGCCATTGCATCAAAAAGAAGAAAAGATAAGGCAATGAGAAAGAAAAATGTAAATATATTATCTAAAGAAAAATAAAAGGATGAAGGACCCTAGTTAGTGTTGGAAATAGGATGCCATTTAATTGCAATCCTAAACATTATTTATTTCATGTATCTCCTAAGTCCTTGGAATGTGCTCAACAACACTAGGATTAGGATGAGATTAATATTTGATGAAATAATCATGTTAATTGAAATTTGTAATTAATTCGAAATGTTAGGAGCATGTGAGGGCATCCATTGTGAGATCCTAAATAATAGGGGCACATGGGGAACCCACATGGTAAGGTGACACTCACCTTGAGTTCAATTAACTATTCAAAATAGAATACTTACTTTTGGATACATGCCTTAAGAATCCCTAGGAGTTAGGGATGTTTGCATGCATGCCAGAGTTTTGGATTCAGTTTAAGATGGGGTTCAGACTGAATTCCAGTTCAAAATTAGTTTCAATTCAGGTTATGGTTTAGTTATCTTGAGTTAGTTTTAGTTACTGATTGAATTTGTTCCTTGGAATGCATAGCTAACAACTTGGATTACATGACAAATAAAGGACTACCTCAATTAACAGAGAAGACCAATCTTGCATGGGCCATTTAGGTAAATGTTTCAATTAACAAGAAATGACTTGGAGCCAATTTGGGCACCCAAGTTGTCTTCTTGGAATTACCTCCTTTGCATGTTGAGATATTTCTAAAGGCTTAGTTAAATGAGACCACTTTTGGGCACCTACTTTGAGGATGAAGCCTTGGAGATATTTACAGAACAGAGGTTCAATTGCCACTTTGGTTTGGGACACCCAAATGCATGAAGATGACCGTTTGACATTTTTCTTCACGGAATAACCCTATTTGCATGAGATAGAGCACTTTTAGGGATAGTTCAAAGGCATTGTAAATGTAACTCATGTTGAGTTTACAAAAGCTTAGTAAAGCCTTTATCTCAAACAGAGTTGAATAGGAGGATTATGATGGAGTTTTATTGCTGGTTTGTAGAAGAGAATTGGTAAGGCAGAAGAAGCATTCTCAAGCAAGAATTGGAGCTATTTTAATTCAGATATTGAATAATAGAATAATTCTTGGTGGAATTTTTTCCCGAAAGGGTTTCTCCATGATACATCTTGTGTAGTCTTTCTAATATCCTTTCTACTTCTATCAACTTTTGTCTACATTCTACAACAATAAAATGGATTAATCAATATAATCACCCATAAAGAATATGTAACAAAGGAAAAGCTTATTTAGATCAGAAATATTAAAGTTTTACAGAGTAGTAAGCTAAGAAAACACCTCATTTTTCAACATTTGGTATCATAGCTGAGGTTGGGTAGAGTATTGGGATGCCTTTCTCTTAAAGTTTGAAGGATTTATTGGCTTAGTGGGAGCTTTTATTATTTTAAGTTATTTGTTGATTTTAGAATTAAGTTTTGTTACAATGAATTCTTGGTTAGATATTGAAAGGTTCAATGGTTATAACTATGAAATGTGGAAATTAATAATGGAAGATCTTCTTGAAGAAAGAGATCAGTGGTTAGTGGTTAATAATCAGACAAAGACACCTACAACTATTTCAGATGAAGATTGGGCTAAGTTAGATAAGAAGGCAAGAGGAACAATTACATTATGTCTTGTTGATATTGTTCTCTTAATTGTTTCAGAGGAAAATATTGCATATAAATTGTGGAAGAGAATAGGGGATATTTATCAAACAAAGAGTCTAAAAAATAAGTTGTATTTAAAAAGGCAGTTGTATTCATTAAAAATGAAAGATGGTAATTTTGTAGCACAACATTTAAATTCTTTCAATTTAATTCTCATTCAGTTAGCATCAGTAGATGTTAAGCTAGAAGATGAGGATAAATGCATTTTATTACTTTGCTCTTTACCAGATTCTTGGGAAAATCTAATTGTTGCAATTAGTGGTAATGGTGTAGATCCAAAGATGGACAACATCATTCCTACTCTCCTATCAGAGGATATGAGGAGGAATTCTAAAATTGTCTCCCAAGATGCCTTGTTTGTAAGAGGTAGGCCTAAAGAGAAGGAATCTAAGGCATACAAGAAAGGAAAGGGTAAGTCTAAAGGATGGTCAAAAACCCCTAGTAAGAGTAAGGCAAAGTGCTGGAATTGTGGAAAACCTGGACATATTAAAAAGGATTGTAAGAGCAAGAAAAATAGTTTTGATGCTTCTACAAACAAATCCACCGATGACAGTAATGATGCATTAGTCATTTCTTACATGTTAATGTTTATAAGGTGTAATCTAAATGAAAACAAAACACAAAATGAAACATTATACTGAAAACTCAAACAAAGAAATTAAGATAGTTTTCAGAAGCGTTCCATCTTCCTCTATCTACAGTGATTTCTTTTGAAGCTTTTGCTCTCAGATTGTATAAGCTCAGCTCCTCCAAATAGCAACCTATAGAATGAGTTATGCAAAAGGAAATTCTATCTTATATGCTATGAATATAAAAATGCTCACGGATATGGACAGGGGCTGTGGATTATGCACAGGGGTTGTGAATGAAAGATGTCATGATTCTATGCTATGATTACTATGATTCTATGCTATGAAAGTACTGTGAATTCTATGAATACTATGAATGCTTTGCAATTTGACTATAATTTACTTGCTTAAAACTTCGATATATCATTTGGAGTTTCCGGCAGTCATATTTATAGATTTTTGCAGGCACAATCCCGGCTGGCAAGAATCTACGGCTGTGAGATTGTCTGGTAGAATTGAAAGGTGAGAGATGGAGAAGTTGAGAAGAAGATGGAAGAGGTTAAGAGGTTGGAGAGAAGGATGGATTCCTGTCTTCAACCCACGGGAACAAGCCTACACAGAAACAGAGAAAATTAAATTTTCTGTTTGGGCAGTTTGTTTCACGGGTGTTGAAGATAATCCCCAAATTAAATAAATAAATAAATTTATTTAATTTCATTTATTGAATTTTGATTTTTGATTTTAAAAACTATGGAAAGATTCCCAATTAAATATTTTGAGATATTTAATTATGACATAAACTTTTAGAAAGAATATGAAATATTTAGAAGAATTAATTAAATATTTTTAGAATATTTAATTATGAATGGATTTTTAGAATCAATTAAGAAATTAAATATTTGAAATATTTAATTATAATGATATTTAGAAGAAGAGAAAGAGAATATTTTTAATCTTTATTTGAATAAAATATTCAAGCTAAGATTATATGATGATTAATATAAATAAATCATAATGTTTATTTAATTAATTAAGAAATGGATAAAAAAAGTGATTAAATAAACTTATTTATTTAATCGAAATGAAAGAATGGACAATATAAATAAATTATTTAAATTTATTTACTCTGTAGAATGGAGATTAGGAAATTTAATCAAATATTTGCAAAATATTTAATTAATTACCAGAGACAATGTGATGTGACCATTTTTGGGGTGTATACATCTTCTAATACTGTTGTTGATAACTCTCAACTTATTGATTCAAGTTGCTCTTATCATATGAATCCTAACAAGGAGTGGTTCTATAAGTATACTGCATATGATGGAGGAGATGTCTTCTTTGGAGACAACAACACAACAAATGATGTTGGCAAAGGAGAGGTAAAATTGTGTTTCAGTGATGGTAGGGTTAAGACCCTTAATGATGTTTTACATATTCCAAGACTTGCTAGAAATCTACTTTCTATCTCTAAGTTCAATGATTCTGAAATGCATGTGACATTTGACAAAGGTGGTTGCAAATTGGTGAAAGGGAATATGGTGGTTGCTAAAGGATCTCAGACTGGGACTTTGTTTAAGTTGAATACCTCCAATGTAACTAAAGCTGAAAATGCATGTATGCTATGGTACCATAGATTGGGCTATATAGGTGAAAAAGGTCTTAGGACCATTCTTAATTAAAATTTGATTGATGGTATTCCTAATTATAATATTGGAAAAAATGACTTTTGTGAGTACTGTGTGTTTGGAAAGCAATCTAGATGTAAATTTCCTAGTGGTACAAATAAAGAAAAAATATTATTAGAGATTATTCACTCAGATGTAATGGGCCCTGTGGATATTGACTCTATTGGAAAATCTAGATACTATGCCACATTTATTGATGATGTCTCAAGATACACTTGGATATATTTTATGCATAACAAATTTGATGTGTTTAATAAGTTTAAGGAATTTAAGGCTTTGGTTGAGAAACAATCAGATCATAAGATAAAAGTGTTGAGATCAGATAATGGTGGTGAGTATTGTTCTAGGGAATTTGATGATTATTGTAAGCATGCAAGAATAGTGAGATAGAAAACTACTCCATATACACCTCAACAAAATGGAGTAGTAGAAAGGATGAACCAAACCTTAATGGAAAGAGTTAGGAGTATGTTAAGTAGTGCTAAGCTATAGCGGTGCCTATGGGCTAAAGCAGTATGTACTTGTTATTTAATCAATAGATCCCCTAGTCCATCTATTGAAGATAAAACTCCTTATGAGATGTGGTTAGGTAAGAAACATAGTGTTTCACATTTAAGGATCTTTGGTTGTGAGGATTTTTTTCATGTGCCTAAAGAAAAGAGGTCTAAATTGGATCCTAAAGAAAATAAATGCATATTCATAGGTTATGGTGAAAATGTAAAAGGATACAAGCTTTGGAATCCACTAACTAAAAAAGTTTCTTTATCTAGAGATGTTATTTTTCAGGGAATTTAGAGCTTATTCAGGAGAAGAACAACCAAAGGAGAAGGATACTTCTTGAACAGTGCATTTTGAGACAAATACTGAGAAGCAACAAGATGCACATGTTGAAGAACAATTGGATGGATTGGAAGAGGAGAGTTCAAAGAGTTCTTCTGAAATAGATGTTCAAGATGAGAATATTGAGGAATAAGTAGAAACCCCTTTGAGGAGATCCACAAGACAACGAAATCCCATTGATAGGTATATCCCACCTAATTTTCATTGTATTTTTTCTTTAATGAGTACTAATGATGAACCTAGTTCTTATAGGGAAGCTTTGTCCTCATATGAGAACAAGATTTGGTCACAAGCTATGCATGAGGAAATGGAATCCTTGGATACTTGTGACACATGGGATCTTGAGAGTTTTCCCAAAGATAGAAAGGCCATTGGTTGTAAATGGATCTTTAAAAAGAAGATTGGTGTAGATGGTAATCTCGAAAGGTACAAGGCTAGATTAGTAGCCAAGGGCTACTCCCAGAGAGAGGGAGTTGACTTTAATGAAATCTTCTCTCTTGTTGCTAAATTTACTTCTATTAGATTCTTTTAGTCAATTACTGTTACTTATGATTTTGAAATTGAGAAAATGGATGTGAAAACTACGTTTTTGCATGGGAATCTTGATTAGGAGATTTATATGAAGCAACCTGATGGTTTTGTTGTAAAAGGAAAAGAAGAATTGGTTTGTAGGTTAAAGAGATCTTTATATGGATTGAAACAGTCACCCAAAATGTGGTACCAGAATTTTGATGCTTTCGCATTGAAAATTGGTTATGTTAGGAGTGAGGAAGATCATTGTTTTTACATGAAAGTTATTGATGATCAACTTTTAATTATTATCTTGTATATTGATGACATGTTGTTTATTGGTAACAACAAGGTAATGATCAAAGAATTGAAAGCACAAATCTCAAGCACATTTGAGATGAAAGATCTAGGGGCTACAAAATATATCCTCGATATGGAGATGAGTAGAGATAGAGGTAACAAATAGCTTTGCTTAAGTCAGAGAAATTATGTTGATACTATTTTGAAACGGTTTAACATGCAAGACAGTAAACCAGTTAATATTCCTTTACCAGTTGGCATGAAGTTAAGTTTAGATATGAGTCCTAAATCTGATTTTGATTTTGAGGAAATTTCTAAAATTTCGTATGCTAGTGAAATTGGTAGTTTAATGTATGCAATGGGAGTTCTTAGTAGGTTTATGTCTAACCCTGGTAAAGAGCATTGGACTTATGTTAAGAGGGTGTTTAGATATTTATGAGGGACTTCAAATTATTGTTTAGTTTATCATGGTTCTAATAATATTGATATTATGAATATATCATTGGACATACAAGGGTTTGTTGATTCAGATTGGGTAGGAGATCTGGACAGTCAGAGATCGACAAGTGGCTATGTGTACACTTTGTTTAGAGCTGCGGTTAGTTGGATGAGTAAGAGGTAGCCCACAATTGCTTTTTCCACCATAGAATTAGAGTACATGGCTACCACACATGCCTCTAAAGAAGTAGTTTGGTTACAAAGACTTGGGAAAGGTATTGGTTTTAATTGCAAGCAAGTTAGGCTTGAATGTGATAGTCAGCGTGCTATTTGTTTAGCCAAAAATCCTATGTATCATGCTCGTACTAAACATGTAGATCTTCAATATCACTTTGTGTGAGAAATGGTTGAAAGTGGAAAAGTATTAATTGAAAAAGTTGACACTTTGATTAATGTTGCAGATTATCTTATGAAGCCAGTTCCTACAGATAAGTTCTCATGGTGCAGGAAGTCCATTGGCCTTGAGTCCTGTACTTGATTTAAATTATTGTTCCTTGATTAGAATAATTTCAATGTATAATGTCAAGTGGGAGAATGTTGTAAATAGGATGCCATTTAATTACAATCCTAAACATTATTTATTTCATGTATCTCCTAAGTCCTTGGAATGTGTTCAACAACACTAGGATTAGGATGAGATTAATATTTGATGAAATAATCAAGTTAATTGACATTTGTAATTAATTCTAAATGTTAGGAGCATGTGAGGGCATCCATTATGAGTTCCTAAATAATAGGGGCACATGGGGTACCCACATGGTAAGATGACACTCACCTTGAATTTAGTTAACTATTCAAAGTAAGAGATAACACTTTTGAATGCATGTAAAGATCCTAGGAGTTAGGGTTTGATGTTTTCATGCATGAAGTTTAGTTCAATTCAGTTCAGATCAATTCAATTCAATTCAGTTTAGTTTAGTTCAGAATCCATTTAGTTTAGTTTAGTTTAGTTTAGTTTAGTTATGGTTTAGTTATCTTCAGTTAGTTTTAGTTGAATGCTAGTTGACTTCAATTAACTTGGAATGCATGACTAACAAATTGAGTTGCATGACAGATAACAAGGACTACCTCAAGTTAACAAGAGAAGACCATTCTTACATGAATGGTGTTGAGTAAATGTTTCAGTTAACAAGAACTAACTTGGAGCTAACTTGGGTGCCCAATTTGTCTTCTTGGAAATACCTCCTTTGCATGTTGAGATATTTCTGAAGGCTCAGTTAAGTAGGATTACTTTTGGGCACCTACTTTGAGGATGAACCCTTGGAGATATTTACAAAACAGAGGTTTTGTTGCCACTTCAATTTGGGACACCCAAATGCATGAAGATGACCATTTGACATTGATCTTCATAGGATAACCATATTTTCATGAGATAGGTGTACCTTTTAGGGATAGGGCTTGAGCATTGTAATTGTAACTCATGTTGAGTTTACAAAGCCAATTAAAGCCTATTTATCTCAAGCAAGTTGAATAGAGTTATGATCAATTTTATTGCAGGTTGTGAAGAAGATTGGTGAAGGTAAGAAGAAGCATTCTCAAGCAAGAATTGGAACTATTTTAATTCAGAGATTGAATAATAGAATAATTCTTGGTGGAGTTTTTTCTTGAAATGGTTTCTCCACAGTACATCTTGTGTAATCTTTCTAATATCCTGTCTACTTCTATCAACTTTTTTCTACATTCTACAACAATAAAATGGATTAATCAAGATAATCACCTACAAATAATATGTAACAAAGGAAAAGCTTATTTAGATCAACAATATTAATTTTTTATAGAGTATTAAGCAAAGAAAACACCTCATTTTTCAATAGTTAGAAAGAAGAAGAACTGGCACAAAAAGACAGAGAGTAGACATAATTGATACCTCTAATGAAGAAGATATTGAAAAGGAAAAGAAAGCCTTTGGGATACACATGCATAAGTAGATGAAAGAGAAGAAGGAAAATAAGTTAGAAACAGGTGATCTAGAGACTTGAAAAAGAAAAAGAAGAAGAAGACATCTCTAGAGAGATCTCACAGTCTAATGAAGTTTGATGCATTATTTAAAGGAAATTTGCACTTAAAATGTTGGGAGAAATAACTTCCTTATACAAGAATGCAAATGAGGTGGACATAGACACCATAATGAAAGCAATCATCAAATACATTTTCATCATTGAAGTAGATATGGAGAACATAAAGAAGAAGGTTCCAAATGATGTGTGGAACATTTTAATGGAGAGGAGAAAAGAGGAAATAGAAAAAGAGGAGAAGCTCAAATCAAATGTTGTGGAGAAAATTGGGTTCTCCTTATCTAATGTTGACAAGGCCACATTGGCCCAAGTCTTTAGCAAGGAATTTAGAACTAAAAAGAGAGTCACAATTTTTATGGGAAGAGAACAAAATGAATTTGAGAAAATACATAAGAGAATATAAGAAAAGATCACAGACATTGCTCAAAATTACTACATGATTCCTATTGCCTTTAGCATCAAAGAACAAGAACTAGTAACTAAAGCTTAATAGGAGCATGTAGAAGATATTGGAGTTTATGATAAAGAGGAAAATCTAGACAATACTCCTCTAGATACAAATGAACCAATGCAAGGAAATGTTGAAGATGAGAATGTTGTTGAAGGATAAATATGGATTGGAGAGGAAAAATCAAAGGATGACACTCCTATTCCTCTGTAAAAAATGCTACTACAGATCAAAGCAACCCAAAGACATATGTCCCTCTGGTAGATACAAAATAGGGCACTGATGAAGGTGAAAAGCATGATGTTGGTAAAGGACAAGGGGAT
>VDFB02359150.1:0-25474 GCA_007258455.2 Sequoia sempervirens
TACCCCAATATTTGATCAAATGAACATTGGCTTCCATGAGAAGGTTTAAGTAGTGAAGAATCTTCTGATGCATGTCAAAGTTCTCAAATAGCTAGGCATCAAACTTCTTTACTAGGTACCTTCTAATCCATGTTATAGTAATAACCACCAAACCTATAGAATATTATATGGTTTCTCCATCTATAACTAGGGCCTCCAATTTATTTTTGACCTCAATACAATGACACAAGTAATAATCTATTCCCTCTTCATTATCTTCATTTGCAATCACTACATAAAAAATTCTCTGCATTGATATGTGCATCCAATTAGATGAACTTAATGAACATTAAAAAAAAATACAATGTAAGGTAAAAAGATAATTTTTTTAAACTATGCAAGTAGATATATTACCTAGTTATAGTAGATTTAATACATGATCAAAATTAATGGATGATTGAATATTCATGATTTATAGAGCCATCGGGATTCGATACGTGTCAAGTGGGGCTAGACTTTTTAACCACCATTCATCAACCCACTCCTTTGAGTCACAATCATTCCAAGCTTGAAGGTGAGGGTTTCTTTGCAAGTTCTCAATATCAAATTCTCTTCCAATCAACTTTAAGGATCTCTTTGTCTCTAGATATTTAGGTTCTTCTCAATATCAAGTTCTCTCCTAACTTAGGTTCAACTTCATCTATACAAGGCTATTACTCTTGTGGTACCATCACCCTTTTGGTATTTTGAGGACAATCTATAGCCTTATGGGCTTCCACTCTCTAGGAGTTAGTTTGTTAGTGTAATTAATTAATTAATTATTACACTAGCATAAGTTAACTTAGGTCTTGCATTTAATTAATTAAGTCCTAGGTTGCATTATTAGATAAATCATAAATAAATGGGATAATATTCCTTTCCTTGTTTGTAGGGATAAGATTCCTTCTAGAAGATGAGTTGTCCTTCTAGAACTTATCTCAACATTTAATAATCATCTAGATAGGGTTCACATGTTGTCACATGTTGTTAGATCAAGACAAATGGAAAAATCTCATGCATCTTAGGTTTTCTCTCATGCCTATATATTCAAGGAATTTTGTACATTTGTAATCAATCAATCATATCATCAATATAGAATCTCTATTGTGCATGCCTAGTTGCAACACTTTCCTTTGTGGTTGATTATCTTTCCTCGCAAAGGTCCTCTGTTGAAGACTATAGCTTCAAGGACCCTATGCATCCATAATCTCAACATGGTATCAGAGCTTGTCTAGTGAAACGTCAACCTTCGATCAAGAAAGTTAGTGTGTGAGATTCTTTGCAGGCTGAAGGTTTCCATTGAAGGCTACTTGTTTCCACCCAGGGACCAAGCTGATTTTTGAAGTAGATAGATTCATATCCAAGCCCAGGATTGTCTTCAGAAGGCCTCAAAACCCTAGGATTGCTTGCCCAATCATCAAAATCAGATTCATCAACCCGGGAGCCATCAGAGGTATTTGGGTTTGCAAATTCAATTGGTACGATATGTACAAATTTGCAATAAAAACATCATCCCGGTCAATTGTCCTCTGAGGCAAAAAAAATTATACGCAGGCCATTTTTAAAAAAAAAATTTAGGGCATTTTCTATATGTTTTGGCAAAAAAATATATTTGGGTTTTGATATAGTTGCAAAAAAAATCAATTTCGGTCGACCTGTTATTTTAATCAATAGTTGACATGCAAATAAGGGTTTGATTTATTTTAATTTTGTGGCTATAATCTCCATCGGTCAACATTTATATTAAAAAAAAATCATTTGATTTTTTAATTGCATTTGTGCAATTTAAAAAATATGTTGGCTTGTAAATCTACATAGTCTACAAAATATACTTTTTTGTTGGTTGTATTTAAGGAGTTGCAGGAGGAAGTAATTTGGTTGACACTTTCATATCCTACAAGTGGAAGTACCTTTGGTCAGCTACTTTAAATACTTGGCAAAGGGAAGGATTTTTTGGGGGCCCATCACCGTACACCACCGTTATCTGTGACCACTGATGGCCTGCATTCTACCGTTGGCGTAGTCTTACTGTCGGCTACTACTGAGTTCCCCGACCATTCCTATCACTGATGACCATTGCCCAGGTTCTTGTCGACACTCCAGTTCCTGACCGACGTGCTAGTGGTTCTATCTAGAACTGAGGGCTTCATTTTATCCAAGCAGAGACACCTTTCCTGCCAGCGATGTTGCCCAGATCTTAGCCCCGCTGCCACCACTGGTGGTAGTGATTTTTTTTGCC
Source organism: Sequoia sempervirens (assembly GCA_007258455.2). Classification (NCBI taxonomy): domain Eukaryota; kingdom Viridiplantae; phylum Streptophyta; class Pinopsida; order Cupressales; family Cupressaceae; genus Sequoia; species Sequoia sempervirens. The sequence continues at coordinate 2,258 of VDFB02359150.1, forward strand.
TTATATACTGTCACGTTCACATCAAGGACCAAGTGCTAGCCTGAAGGAGATTAATTTTTTTGCCTAATTAGCCTGTAAAGTGCCAAATATAGGAATTTTTTTGTTTTATCACAACTTTCACCCACGGTGTCAAAAATTGACAAACAAGATATTGTCGGAAAGGTAATTCTGAGTAATTTCTAGTGATTACATCCATTCTATGAAATTTTTCTCATAGAAAATGCTACAGACAACTGAAGTCAAAACCCTAATTTGGACATAAAGGCTCGTAACTTTGCAACCGTTCATCAGATTTCAGTGATTCCAGTAGCATCAGGAAGCATTTTCAAAGCTTTTTTTGTTTGTCTAGAACCCTTTATCATTTTCAACTACAGGTACTCTTGCATGAGGTTTTTTTAATTTGGTACAATTGTTCAATAACCTGGTTTTCCTGAAGCTTGGGAAAATATTTTTTGATCTAAGTAGCATCACTTCAGTTGTACATCATTTTTGGAAGTCTTTCTTTGTTGTTGAAGGTCATTTGTCTTTGTATTTTTTGGAGAAAGTTCATTATGGAGCTTGCATGTACTCCTTTGGTTATGTAGCACAAGGGTGACTATAAGTAATGGCAAGATGGGATAAGCCACCATCTCCAATCACTTGATCTATTGCCTCATTTGTATGGTATAGTTCCTCATCTGAGTGAAGGTATTCATGAATTTGCTTGGAGTTGCAGTAGATACACTGTCTTGGAGATCATTTCTATGCAAGTTGATTGTGATGTTTTGAGATCTATTGATCATTGTGATTGTCCTCACATCCTTTGGACTATGCTTTGGGAGCTATATGGAGGATCAAACACTCCACCCTTCCCCGATGGCCATGATTCAGAATGTCATTCTTCAGATCAAGTACCCCACAATGATATTGTTGTGTAGGAGGTTGATTTCCTTGATCTTTCAAAAGAGGTTGACAAGGTTCCTTCAGGTGCTTTTTCTCCGTCAGAGACAATTGAGTATCCCACCTACATTCGGTGATTCCTTAATCTAGATTCATTGATTAGGCTTCCATCATCATCATCCATCGGGACATTGATTTTCCATGCCCGGCGTCACAAGATGGCTTCATTTCAAGTATCACTGACTTGGCTACTTCTATAGGTTTGGAGGACATTCTTGAGGGGATATCACTCCTCTATTCAGATCACACTTTGGAGAGTTCTCATGAGTCTCCTCATCCTTTTGTCTCAACCTTGATTGGGAATCCAGAGACTATCTTGGAGGCACTTGGTTTCTCTTCAAAGATTTCATAGTTGAGACTTCTTCCCTGTCATTCCATTTAGGATTTGAGGTTTCTTCAACATCTACTATTGGATTGGCTTCAAACTTTTTTCAGTGGTTTTGAGGACACTTCATTCAAGGGGGGCTATCAAGTCTCCATCATATCCATTCCATCACTGTCTTTGGATATTGTTATCGGTTCGCATCATCACGGTTTTGTCACCCTCTTCATTGATTGTGGCATCTTCGCCAATTAAGGAGACATTTGTGAGTTTAGAGACATCATCAACATACATCCTTCCTTCCTTCAATTCCTATCCGGAATGGGAAACATCACTACACTTGCACTTGGTTTTGTTTCTTCTGAAAGGGAGACAAGTTGTTTGTCGACATTGGATCCTGTTATGTCTTCAGACACTTACCATCTTTGTAGGTGATATTATCTTCTGGGAGGGCTCTATAGTCTCTATCTTTCCCTCTGATGGGGGGGCTATTGTATTGTATCCATGTGATAGATGGTGTACTTGGGGGGTATTTGGGAGTCCTCCATCCTTCCCATCCTAACTCACATCTTTTTTTCTTTTTCATCTCCTTTTTGGAGAGGGGTTTTGTTCCCACTGGGTTTTCCCCTTTTCTCCAGTTGTGGGAGATTTTCTGCATCTTCATGTACATGGGTACCTAACATGGCCTCATATTCGGGACCCATCATTGATCATCTCTGCATAATCATTGCATTTTCCTCCCTAAGTTGAACTTATGGGGGGGGGGTGTTAGTGTAATTAATTAATTAATTATTACACTAGCATAAGTTAAATTAGGTCTTGCATTTAATTAATTAAGTCCTAGGTTGCATTATTAGATAAATCATAAATAAATGGGATAATATTCCCTTCCTTGTTTGCAGGGATAAGATTCCTTCTAGAAGATGAGTTGTCCTTCTAGAACTTATCTCAACATTTAATAATCATCTAGATAGAGTTCACATGTTGTCACATATTGTTAGATCAAGACACATGGCAACACCTCATGCATCTTAGGTTTTCTCTCATGCCTATATATTCAAGGCATTTTTTACATTTGTAATCAATCAATCATATCATCAATATGGAATCTCTATTGTGCATGCCTAGTTGCAAAACTTTCCTTTGTGGTTGATTATCTTTCCTCGCAAAGTTCCTCCATTGAAGACTACAGCTTCAGGGACCCTGTGCATCCATAATCTCAACATAGTTGTCCTCAACCTCTACCTCTAAAGCCTACCTTTCCTTTGAAGTTGGTATACATTCTTTCCTTCTTCTAACTCTTCACTTATATGGTAGTTTCCAAAGAAACCTCTTTCTCTCTATTTTGTTTGCTATCATTCCTTTTAATCACTATTTTGTTTTTCTAGTTTAGTTTCTCCTCTGCCTTTAAGGAATATTCATAAGCTTCATCCATTGTAGGTACTTTCAACAATGTGAGCTTGAATCCTAAAGTTGAAATTTTAGTCCATTGATATACCTAGCTAATATGTTCCCTTCACTTTCTTGTATATTTGTTCGAATTTGAAGCTTTGTGAACTATTCAGTATAATCTTGTATTGACAGATCCATTTGTTTCAGATTTTGAAATTCTTTAAATATTTTTTATTGATAATCAGAGCAAAAAAAATGATCTCTCAAATGTTTCAACATCTTAGGCCAAAGCCTAATCTTATTTTTTCCTTCTTTTCTTCTTGAAATATTCACGTTCTCCCACCATGTGGCTACATGTGACTTCAACTTTGATGCGATAATTTTCACTCTTTTCAGATCATCCTCATCAATATCCTCCATGTCAAAGTACTTCTACCAACTCTTGGATCTATTCTAGAATATATTAGGGTTGAACTCACCTTTAAAATCTGAAATATCGACCTTTGCTTTGAAACTTTGTTTAGTCAATGCTTCAATAAGCCTCTTTATACGGTCTAAAACTCTAGCAACATTTACTAAGTTTTTTGGTTCCTCTTCAGACTCATCCAATTGTAATCTAGTCTCAAGGGCCTCTAGCCTTCTAAAAACTTCACCAACATTTCTTTGAGGGACTACATTCCTCGTGCCCCTTCTTCCCTAATTCACATGGACTCTGCTCTAAGCCATCGTGGTTTGCTCTAATACCAAAATTGATGTAGATTGAACCTTTGTACCTTCACCCAAGTCTCCAAAATTTTTAGGTCCCTTCTCAACTTAACCCCATAACACCCTATAGCCAAAGGAATAAACATACACACAACATTTTTCTCAACAAAATAGATGTGAAGTAAATCACATTAGCTTAAATTATAGAACATGTAGAATGATAGAACATGGATGGATGTTGGATTTATGGAAATAGAAAAGTTTCATCAGAAACAAGACCAAAAAAATTGCATATCATTCACAACTTGAAGGAAAGAAGAGAAATTTTTCCTCACTAACATGCATATTTTCCCATCCAAAGAAAATCAAAAACTCTCTAATTAAAGAAGGAAAACAAAAAAAATCATCTATCCAAATGAATAGATGCACAAAACCAAAAAAAAAGTAACAAATTGACAAAGGGAGCCAATTGCCAACCATTACACATCTACCCAATCAGGGAGAGATTTGATGGTTACATCAAGGTCTCAAGGAAAACTCTATGAGTATAGGATTCTTCGCCTAAACTTGAATATCAACTTAAAATCAAGAGGGTATTCGTACCAATTGAAATATATGAAATGACTAAAGAACTTGTAGCTAGACCTAACTATTGATTCAACTTCAAAATTTCACTAGGCTAAGAAAAACTAACAACCTTACTAACTTTCTATGGTTGATTGAATGCATTTACAATGAGTGCAAGGTGCGAGGGAAAGATACATGATTCATGAAGTTTTCAAAAAAAATATTCCCCATATCATGATAGCATGAATTGCTTAAAACAAAACTAAAACAATATTTAATTATTTTTCTTTTTGATGGGTGACAAGAGAAAGTACTAGGGAGATTGATGTCAATCTAAGAGGTACAAAGTCTCAAATGACAAAGAGGAAATAAAAGAAACAATAAAGAACACCAATTTGATTCATCATTTAGTTGTAATAAAAATAAACAATTTTTTAGTTCAACATTCTTAGTTATCCCTTAATGAGTTGAACCAATTTATATATAAGCATAAAATGATTTATTATAAATTATTGTAATAAGTTTAGAATCTTTTCAAATTCACCAAATGGTGTTTAAATTTGCAACATTGAATATGTTGCAGAAAAAATCTTAGACTAACACATTTTATAAACTTGCTCATACATCAAGGGAGACATGAAATTGACAAAAATCATGCAATAACCTTTTTGGTGATCTAATACTATACATATCTCCTTATAGTTGCCTTGACATAAATTTTCTATATATTTCTATCTTTATCAATTATTCTCTTACTATTTATGCAACTCACTATTGTCCAATGATTTCCCAAATGTTAAAATTGCAACAATATACTTAGAAGGGCCAAAACCCTAATCACTACATTGTAGCACCAAAAAATTCACAACATTAGAAGCATTCCTATCCAAAATTAACATTTAAAATTGAAAGGAAATATGGGAATTCATTTTTGGTAGGTAAGCACCCTTTGCAATAATGGTGATAACTAATATTTGACATCACCATTAAGGTGAGTAGGTGGAAAAATTCATTACATTTGGTGCCAAAAACCTTTGAAATGTATTTTCAAATAATATGGGTCTCTATTTGATTTTTTTTCCTTACAACAAGCATGTTTGATCTTTTGAGTGTCTATTGGCACTATAGTTTGAGTTTGAAACCCTAATGATTGCTACAAGCCTTTTGCCAAAATTTCTTTCAACTTTCCTTTAATTATTGACATTTGGCATTGAAAAAAAAAACTTGTGTCAACAATTGGGGTGGTTTTAGAGTCATCCCCAACCTTCATCACATAAAACATGTATCTACCCCTTCCATTCTTTATTTTCTTATTGACAAAACATATTGGAAGTCTAACCTATTTTGATAACCCCAAATGGTTATTAAACCATCTCAATCCTCTACCAAATAAAATCCTCATGCATGGCCCATAGAATTATTGATTCAAATATCGGCCAATGGTGAAACACTTTGTACTTTTCTATCTTGACAAGGTCTATGTGATATGTGCACCATTAGATATTTTTTACTTGTGATTGATGTCCCTAAACCTTTCATATATCAATGATAGAATGTGGGGCCCATCAAATCTAACTTGTCATAAAATATCCAATGGTGTAACACCCTAAAAGTGTGAGTGTTATCATTTTCTAAATTGTGCATCAAGGAAACACTTTTCCATTTGAAGGAACTTTGTGCATTGTCTTTTCTTTTATTCATCAAACCTACTTTTTGATGACTCGCTTATTTCAACCAATAGCATGAATCTAGATTTTTTTGTTACTTTTTCCATATTATCTACTCATGCCAAAATTAAATGTGGAAATTATTTGGATGGACCAACCAATAGCATAACATTTAAACCTATCCAAGTTGAAAATGTTTAAACCAATACAAAAAATTTACATGTGGAACCTCCTAATTCCCTCAAAAATATTATTGGGCTTTGAAAAGGTTATGAGAACTTTTCCAGGAGTCAACAAAAATTTCAAAACCATCGCAATTCATCAAAAACTCTTCACACTTTGTAAGCTCCTTCATATTTTTTTTCATTCCTTTTCTTATCAACATAACAAGGTGGTAACAAAACCTTTATTGTGAATCAAGAGTGGTTCCCAAACCTCCTCAATTTTTTTTCAAACTAATGAGCATAAGAATTCTCCCTTTACTGCCAAAATTTTCAAAAGATTATCAAGATTTGATAAGGTTGTGAGAATCTTTTCAAGATTTGTTAAAGGTTTCGAAACCTCATGTAGAGGAAAACTAATGTGATATGGACTTGATATTTTTTACACAATTCAGGGGTGTGCCAAGCTAAATAGTCCTCTTGAAATTACAAGCCTACATTAAATTATCAACCAAGGTGCATAAAATTATGATGATGCTCCACTATATGTGTCTTTACAGGCTTGTGCTAACCTAAATTACCCTACACAAACTTATCCAACTATTCTACTTTGTTGGAATTTAACAGAATTGTAAAAACAATGAAACTAGTTACAAAACCTAGTGGCTATGGGTACCTGTAGCATAAGTTGTAGGTGATTGCTTAAGACATGTGAATGCAAAATCAATCTAAAACTATTTAAAATGATGAAATAACCAATCCTAACCTCTAGAGAACTATGATCTACCTTTTTTCATGAAGAAACACAACTTTAAATAACAATAAACTATATACTTGTAATGCAGGTGTAAGATAAAGAAAACATAATTAATGGAAATGTATAAATAAACAGAGAATTAAATGAAGTGAATAGCAGTACTTGAGTGGCCAGCTTAGAAGACTCCCTCACTTAACTAAAAAATAAATCTAACTTAGATTCTTATGCATCCATGCATCATACAACTCCATTCATTGCATAACACCAGATATTCAAACATAATCCTTCTTGCATATTTTATTCTATAATATCATTTTAACATGTTTCTGGATAACTATAAAACTAGAAAAACTAAGTTTGATACTAGCTTGCATTAATCAACTAATTGAACTATGAACTTGCAAGATGGGGTTAGAGAGTTCCTAGCCTAGAATAAAGTGATAGCCATCACTTCTAAGCTATTAACCACATCAAAACAAGAGAAAATAATGAAAGCGTAAGGAAAATAAAAGCATCAAATCAAAACACTCCCCATGCTTGAACTTGAATCACTTCTCTTGCTCTCATTCTTATTATGCCAATATTTCCCTCATATTTGTTGTTGAAGTTGTGCAAATTCCTGAAAATAGTAACCAAGAAAGCTGGAGATAATGGTTGTTAAGTTAAAAATGGGAGAGGAAGGTTGCTTTTATAAACAACCATTCAAACGAATGGTTGAGATCGATTTTCTAGAAAGATTTCAAGATCGATGGATGAGAATGGATGAGAGGGAGGTTACGAAATGGATGACCAAGATCAAAATTCTAGAAATATACCAAGATCAACGGTTGAGAATTGATGCAACCAAAACATGTCATTAATGGAAGAGCTATGATACTGACAGCTATGATGCTCGACAGCTATGACAGGGATTAATGGCAGGACATCTTTGACCAAAAGAGGTACATAAATAATTTATTTTAAATTATTTATTTGAAAATGGAGAAAAATGACAAGTGGCAAATAAATAATTTATTCAAATTATTCATTTGGAGAAAATGAAAAAAGAGATTTAATTAAATTAATCAATTTAATTAAATGGGGAGATGGAAATTAGCCAAGTATAATTGATTTGAATCATTTATTCAAAAGGGAAGAATGACACAATTAAATAATTTCAACAATTATTTAATTATAGAAGAGTAAAAGGTCAAATAATAATTATTATCTAACTATAGATGAATGATGAAAGGTAAATAATTAAATAAATAATGATTTATTTAATTATCAAAGAAAGGGGATATTAGTGATGCAATTAAATGATTTTAATTGATAAGGAAAGAATAGTGATTGGAAGGTGAATTAATTAAATAGTTAAAAACTATTTAATTAATAGAGGAATGTGATCAATCATAATTGAATAATTAAAATTATTCAATTATTAGGGACGACGACCAAGAAAAATGACACTCATAGACTTAGGACATTTTTCAATGTCTATAGAACTCATCCCCTGACTTTATACAAAATGGGGAGTCTTATTCGAACTAACAACTAACTAATTAACTACAACCATAAATCTCACTCCTAGATACGAGGAGGTGGAATGATGATTGACTTATTCATCTAATTCAAAAAGAGACCTATTCAAATAAGGACAGTTTGCATGTGAAACACATAGGAAAATGTCCAACATACAAGAACATATATATTCTAACATTTATCCCTTCCATAATGACCACTCTCAGCTCCATAGCTTCCTGCACTTTGAATAGCTTGAACTTCATTAATCCCCTATTCTGCTACTTTGGTACTTGCTACAAATACTCCTTGCTACCAAATGTTGAGCTGCAAAGAGATTAATCCATACTCACACACATATGCAACTAAACACTATTTTTAAACCACAACATTTCATTCATATATATATAAACCATGAATTTATACGAATATGTCACTCCACAAAATGGGTTCAAGGTTGCAAGGTATGTATGATAGGATGACATATTATGGAAGTATTATTTGAGAGATACTTTAAAAACATATATAAATTGTCTTAAAAGTATATGAAAAGCAACAAAAAGATACTAATAACCAGACCCATCATTCCCCCCAACTTGTCATTTTGCTTGCCCTCAAGCAAAAGTATCAAACTAAATCATCTGGGGAAGAAGATTATAAAATAAAGTAATCTACCTGAGATCCATGAAGATTATAAAATAAAGTAATCTACCTGAGATCCATGATTGTGCTGACTCTCTATCCCTGTTTGAGGTAGAAACCATTGTAGCATTCAAGCCTGTTCATTTTTCCAATTCAGCATTCCTATCCTAATCAGTTATTTGTCCAGTCTAATGTGGAACTGGGTGAAGTAGGATAGCAGGGTGGTAAGTTAGTGGAAGCCACTCCACTCTCCTTACTCCTAATATCTCAATATACTTGTGTAACCTCTCAAACATGTTCATAATTGTAGAGGGAGTGAGGTTCCTTCCTCTACAATTCTGGAGTCAGACTGCCCCATCTATTTCTCACATGTACTAGGTAGTTTTGAAGAGTGGTCACTACCAATTGCTAAATCCTTCTATAATCCCTAAGCCTTAAATCTATAATTTTTTTCCTTGGCCCCTATGAGAAAGGAATTATTACCATTGATTAATGACTATATTAGGGTTCATTACTTCTTTTCCAATTTGCAAGGCCATTGTTTCCTCCTTTTCTTCATATTTCTCCATCAAATCCCCACAAAGTTGTTCATTTTTTAAGTAAGATGCAAGATCTATCACTTGAAAATCCCCAACATAAATAAGGGCATTCTAATCACTATCTACTACCATCACATAGTTATGCAAATAATATTCACATAACTAGTCTTGCTCCTCCAAACTGATTTTGAGGAAGAATGTAAGAGTTGTTGATGAACTCAAGCACCTAGGATCACCTGCAAAACCAAGATAAGCCTTCTACATGAGAGAAGCAAGAGATAAAATGTTGGAATATGGTGCAATAATAGAATGATTTTATTATCACACACTAAATGATACAATATTCCTCAACTCTCCCTTGAACTAACTGAGTTGATATGAACTCATTTGAACTTGATAAGAGGGATAGGTGAGTGTTGATTATATAGTTGAATATTGGCACATAATTCCAAGAGGGGTAATAGCTCCCAAATAACCAAATTAGGTGGAAGTTATGCCTACTTAGAAAATTCCAAACATGTGGCATAACCTACTCAGAAAGAGACAAGAGAGTGGTTTTGTGAGGTGGCATAAAATGCCAAAAGAGGGTGTGAAACTCAACCACCCAAGTGTGGGTGAGAGAAAAACATGTAATCAATGGATTACACCACGTGTCCTCACATAAAAAATGTCTCTATAACCTAAGGTATGCTTAATAATGTGTAGGAATTTAATAAATATTAAAAAACCTACACTAACACCCCCCCTCAAGCATAGCTTGGGTGGGTGAAAAGATGAAACAATGTAAAGATTGGTCTTGGCTACAAGGCCATGTTAGGTACCCATGTATAATGATAAGACCTCTCAAAATATGAGAAAGAGAAAACCTATATGAAAAATATCCTCCCCAAGAGAGAAGAAGAGAGACCATATATTCCCCCAATGCAGAATCTCCTACATTGTTGGTGAATGCTCGACACAAGAACTTGAAGATGATCCAAGATCACCGATCAATATTCCTCCCCTTAGGAAGAAAGAAAACCAAGGATATATGCAAGATATCTTCCCATTCCTAAAAGGAATATGAAGGAAGAATGATGAAAATGTATGATGTCTCTGAATTCTACTTAGGTGTCCCCATGTCGATGTTGAAAGTTATCACCATCAAATAAGGTGTTCTAGGCCACATTGTAGAAGATGACAATCCAGGACCTAGTGGAGATGGATGTAGAACAAAATCTAAAGACAAAGATATCTCCTCTGAAGACAAATAATCCTCCTCCAAATGTTGTCCAAAAGTATCCACACTCATGCCAAATTGCAAAGAATGATCATGCAGAGAATGAACAAGAGGGTCAAAGTGTTCCCTTGCAACAACTAAAGAAGTATCATCTCCATCAAAGTGAAGATGAATTCTATTGATGATTTCTCCCAAATATACAATATGAGACTCCAAAAACAAGTTTTAAATACCTTTCAAGAAGTCATCACACGTAGCCAAGTCTGAAAGACAATATATGTGCTACTGCACTGAATCACAAGAAGCAAAAAATCTTGGATCATGAGCATCCTCTGGTACAATAGTAGATGAAGGAGATGAGATCTTAGTGCATGTAATATGACTACACCTATCATCCCCCATTATATCTTCAAAACATGATGAAATGGATGATTATATCAATGCTGGAATAGAAGAGCCCTCAGCCTCAAGATGTTGACTCGTAGATGAAGAGGATGAACACTCTAAATCTAGATTAGGAGCCATAGAAACTAAAGTATCAATAGATGTCTCTATAGGAGGAGAAGATTTTGTGTCATCAAAACTACCATACCTTTCCCAATCAAAAAGTGTTTTAGTTGTTTTTATCATCAATAGGTTGAAACTCTTCAAGTGGAACAAGACAATCTGCAATAGGATCCTCTAGGAATGGAGGTTCATTCGAGTCTCCATACATCTCCCAAGGTTTGGTAGTAAGGTCACAAGGGATCTCAATACCATCAGTGACCATTTGTGTATCAATATCACAAATACAACCAATTACTCCCAAGATATTTTCTATCTTTAAGTCTCACACAACTCTCTTCCATTTTGATGAAGGTTTAGGAACCAATCCATAGAGATAGAGCAAAAGATTAAGCCACCTACAATGTGTTAGGATTCCATCTCGCCAAGACTTAAAGTTCCACCAATTTAACCTTATTACAAAAAGATGTGTTTTGATGCCCATATTAAACTCCTCAACTTTAGTCACACAATAAACCAATCAAGAGACATAAACCAAAAAATGAAAAAGATTACCCCCACCAAATTACTCAATCATGATCCCCCCCAGAAAAATATGATAGTGGAACTTTATAATTCAGTGTCAATACAATTTTAGAGTTGTCACAAGAGTTTTACAATGTCCAAAATTGGATCCAAATACTGAAAGTACAAAATAATCTCAAAATTAGAACCTCAAAATAGCACCAATGCGTAGTGCTCAAAAAAATATCAAATTTCAAAAATAGAATCGCCTCGATATGAGGTCATATGTGAAAGTTACATCCGTTTGAGGTTCCAAAAACAAGAATCATCCTTCAAATTTGTTGAGAAAACTGAATTTCTAGAAAATTTGGACCACTTGAGCAAAAATGGATTCCACCACAGCGAAGCCTACGAAATTATACCCTAAACAAAAAAAATTGCTTGCAAAAACAAGTCAAAATGGTTGAGTTACAGGCTTTTGAAGATCGGGTGCAAAATGAAAAACTCCAACAAAGAGGGGGTCTGCTGAAACATTTTGATTTAGTTTTTGAAAAATGTATAACCTAAATGCAAACACTAGCAATGACCCAAGTGGTTTTTTTCTGCTACAAACAAAACCCAGATGGCGGATTTTCTTTAAAATATACAAAAAATGTGGATCTAGTGTAAAAAAGACACCTTTAGCAACAAAAGATGACCCAAGCAACCAAAAAGTGGCATGCAAAGGTAGAATCAGCTACCTAAGACAAGCAAAGGCATGTTGCAACCTGCAATACTTATTAAAACACTCACAAATATCTTAAATTTGAGAAGGGGCTTGTAGATCTAACACTTTGATACCATGTAAGAGTTGTTGATGAACTCGAGCACCCAAGATCACCTAAAAAGCCAAGATAAGCCTTCTACATGAGAGAAGCAAGAGATAAAATGTTGGAATATGGTGCAATAATAAAATGATGTTATTATTGTTGTGGGTTTGCACATCACATTGCTTGAAAGTAGGGACCCTCTTTTTGCTCTGGCTTTTGGTGTCTTTTGGCCCCTTAATTTTATTGATTTGGTTGCCTTTGGAGGTCCTTAGATGTTCATCTTGCTTGCCCAAGTGATTTCCCCAGGTTGCACTTTGAAAAAAACTAAGTTCTGAGCAAAATCCGGGTTTTTACCCCAATCCAGGATTTTTTGGTCCGTCTGGATTTTTCTGGATTTTGCTCAAATTCGAATCGGCCCGAAGTCAGGGTTTTACTGCGTCAAAGGGATTTTTAAGCGGCCAGTTTTCACGGATTTCTTCAGTTTTCAATTTTTGCACTGCGTCCGGGATTTTCCGCCCGACCCGGATTTTCCCGGATTTCTTCAGTTTTCCGGGTATGTGCCAAAGTCCGGAATTTTATGCCGTCCGCAGAAATCCGGTCCACCCGGATTTTTCCGGAATTTTTGCCGGGCTTTGTGCAAATTGAAATGCTGGATTAAATTGATGAATTTGATGATAAATGCTCAAGATCCCATGCTTAATTTGATGTATTACATGATGTTTCACATTCTTGGTTCGTTTTGATGGTCTATTGTTGAAATTTTTTCCTTATTCGATAAAATCCTATCCAGTTGGTTTTTTCTGGATTCACGTCTGGAGTCCGCCTAACCTGGATTTTCCCGGATTTTCCCATTGGTCTGGTTTCCGGAAATGGAAATTTTTCTGAAAATGATTATTTTTCCAAAAATGGAAATTTTTAAAAAATGATCTTGAAAATGAAAATTCTTGAGGATAAAAAAAATTGAAAATAAAAATTTCCAAAAATGAAAAAATTCTGAAAATGAAAAGTTTCCTTATAAAAATGTAAGTTTTTTAGAAAAGGTCAAAATTTCATTCAAATTTAATTTGGACATGTGGGCTATTAATGATGATATCTGTTTTTTAGGACTAAACAAATATTAAAAGGGGGACTTGCATATGGATTCGTGCCAAAAGAGGGGAATCTGGAAATGTTCAGTTTAAATTTTCAAAGTGGGACCTACCTAAGAATCTGTGACAAAACTGTCTACAGCTGGAGGACTTTCTAGAAAACACGTGAATCTGATTTTGCTGGAGATCGTGGGCTGACATGGATAATATTCATGCATTTAATGCAAATCTTATTTTGAAATTCTCTTGGCCGACCTATTTTGGGGCCCTTTATTATTGTAAAATCTAATTAGGCCGACCTGTTTTTGGGGCCAATTATTATTGTAAAATCTATCTGGGCCGACATGTTTGGGGTTCTCTATAAATGGCATTTTTCCTCATTTGTAATGGATAGATAGATAGAATAGTGGGGGGAGATTTTAGGAGTTTGACTAGGCCAGAATTGGCAAGTAGTTTTTCAGAATTAGTTGTAGGAGATGAGAGACTTGAAATTGTTATGCAATGCTGGAGAAGTAATGCAATTGGATTGTTGATTTGGAAAACTTTGTATTTATTTTCGACAGTTTTATGGTTTCTTGTTCTTGATTCTCAGATGTTAGATGTTAGATTTTAGCTCTTTTACAATGATGGTGAAATGTTAATGATGTTGATTGATTTCCGGTCCATACTTTTAGCAATTTGCTGATTGTAGATTGTTGTGTAAAGTTAGTCTGGGCCTCACCTATGTGCTAAGTTCAACTGTGAATGCTTGTTTACATTGCACCAGTAGTTGGGTATGTGAATGAATGTTCAAAGTCTAAAAATATTCAGATTTCCCTAGAAGATCGCACCATTTCTGTGTAGTTGCAGGTTTGTCCTTGATCAAGCAGAGATCGGTTTTATTGGGGATCTGTCCATTTGCAGCTTTCATCATTATTGTGATTGATTTTAGGAGTTAGAATAGAATAGAATCTCTCTATACCCTTATCTCTTTTGCTGTTTATTTTGAATCTGGGTTAGTTTTAGGATTGGGAGCATCACCATATTGTTGCATCTGATGAAAATTCACTTCCAGCATTGTTCATTTGTAAGGCCCCTTGTGATTACCGGCATTTTCACATTCCGAGTTGTTTATGCATTGTCTTGACGACTTGCAGAGACAGGGTGATTTTGAGTAATTTATTGTTGGAAATAACCTTTCAAGAGATAGAATATTGTATTACATCTGAATTTGTTGCTTGTCGCAGAAAACACCATCAACAATTATCACACACTAAATGATACAATATGCCTCAACTCTCCCTTGAACTGACTGAGTTGATATGAACTCATCTAAACTTGATAGGAGGGAGAGGTGAGTGTTGATTATATAGTTGAATATTGGCACATAATTCCAAGATGGGTAATAACTCCTAAATAACCAAATTAGGTGGGAGTTATGCCTACTTGGAAAATGCCAAACATGTGGCATAACCTTCTCAGAAAGAGACAAGAGAGTTAAAATGCTAAAAGAGGGTGTGAAACTCAACCACCCAAGTGTGGGTGAGAGAAACACATGTAATTGATGGATTACACCATGTGTCCTCACATGAACCATGTCTCTATAACCTAAGGTATGCTTAATAATGTGTTGGAAAAATAAATATTAAAAAACCTACACTAACAAAGAAAGTGAGAAAATAGTGTCTCTTTTCCAAAGCAAAAGGTTGGTCATTAATAAACTTATTGAATAAAAAACTAAGAAATTTTTCCTTTAAGAACAATGCATAAACCCTAGGCGGAGGTCTACATTCAACTATTTGAATAGCTCTATCAACCACTTTTGTCAATTTCTCCTCTAGCCTTTTCAACTCCAAATTCTTAGTTTAATTCAAAATTTGTTTTTCTTTTTCCCAATTTTCTTTTTCCTTCTTGAATTGAGTAATAATTTTCATCAATTCAAAGCCCAAATACAAAGTAGTATGGTAGGCTAGTGTTTTTGCAACAGGGAGTTGTAAATTCAAATCAGTTTCAATCCCCATTCTTCCCTCGGCCATATGTGCCAATAGATCTAATTTATTTCCATGGCCATAGGTTTGTACTTTTTCTTCCAGCTCCTTGATTCTAGTTTCCTTTTCTTTGTCTTTTTGTTCATGCCCTTTTACTTTCTCTTCCAATTGCTTTATTCTATCAAGGGCTTCCTAAAGTTCCTTCCTTATGTTTCTATCCTCCAACAACTCCTTTTCTTCTTCAAAATTCAAACCATCACTATCATTATCTGTGGCATCAAAAACTTCTCTAAGAGAGTCACTAGGAAATGTCTTTCTGGTCTTCTTGGAAATGAAAGAATCCTCTGAGTCAGAATCAGAGGAAGATGATACATATCTTCTCTTCCTAGTAGGCACATCAACATTTTTAGCATAAACACTATTAGGGTCAACTCTTTCCCTATTTATGTTTGTATCTACCATTAGTGGAATATGATGTTGTTGTTCCCCGACCTTTCCCTCTAGAATTGGTTCATCCCTGTCTCTTTTCTCTACTATTTGTTTTTTTATCCTTCCTAAGTAGCGAGGATTAGTGGTTTCTTGTGTAACTTTACTCTCCTTTCCTCTTTTTCTCCCCTTTTTCCTATCTCCATACCCTTCTCTTTCAACCTTCTCTTACTTGATAACTCCTTTCTTCTTTCTTTTCCCTTTTGAGGATGTCGATGCAATACTTCTCCCAAATCTAGATTTTTTAGAGGATGAGGGTCCATCTATTATTACGGAAAACACATCTTATTTTCCAATCCCACTTTGGCTACGATTAGAAGTAGATGGTAAAATAGAGGAATCTTCTCTCTCCAGCTCATCTTGCTCTAGGTCAACTTTTGGTTCAGGCTTAGGTAAGGGTTCATCTTCTACTTTAGGTGCCTCAAGCAACTCAGTGATTTCTTTTCAATTTTAAAGGAATCCCAATCAACCTAAGGATGTTGAATTATCAAACTCCTCTTAACTAGTAGGGTTATCAGACATTGGTGAGACAATGTAGTATCGCTTTGTTTTCTCTGATATTCAAAGGCCATTATTTTCAGCATGTTGTATAGAAAATTAGGTACATTGACTAATTGGTCATGTCGTATGTGGTTCAACAACTTGAAATGCACAATATACAATAGATTATGGTGGCCATCACAAGTAAGGTATTTGATAATATAAGCAGCACATTTTCCCCAAAAGAATGGAAGGAAAAGTCTTCTAGTACCTTGTGACGTCAAATCCAAGTTCTCACCCCATAAAAAAAATGTTTCCCTCATTGTCACTGCATCTGCACAAGCTGGATACTCAGAACCTATGCAAGGTAACCCTGTTACTTGAGTGATTTCCATCTCTAATCCATCCACCTCAAATCCCTTTACTGTTGCTTCATCATACATCAACATGGCTGCAAAATCCCTGACCATCTCATTATCATATTTTTTCAACTTCAGGAAATAGTCCAGCCATCCAACCATCATATCCTCCAATATCTCTTTGTGAGCAGATGGTTCTCTACAAATTACATCACCTTCCATTATTCTTTCAATTATTGTAACCTCAAAGAGTTTAAATTCTATAAATTCAACTTCAACACCTAAAATTCACCAAATTCTGCTGCTTCAAATGTCTTCTTTGTACTCAGTAATCACAACCCCTTTATCTTAGTTCAATTAAGTGTATAAATTTTACATCTTCGCTCATGTCAGGGAAGGAATCACATTTATCAGAAACACAGATAAGTTTTCTAGTTTTAAGGGATGGTAGTTTAATTTAGTCTGACAAACTTGGGTGGAAAAATAAAAACTTTAATAACAAAAATTTGATAACAATAATACTCCTCCCCTCAAATTAAGATGAAGTGATTGTGCTTCATGTGAAAATGGGTTAGGATGATAAGATAATGATGAAAATTAATGGTGTTGAAGTTCACATGCATAATATAAACAATGAATAATAATGAATAAAAAAAGAAAGCTAGATTTAATTATATGAAGTTGCCTTTCATATGTGTGGAATGGAAAGTAATACTTGATGTAGTTATGAAATGGAAAAGGAACATATTGTGGCACACAAGTGATGTGATGTACATTTAATGCATAGGAGTTGATGAAAAAGTGGAAGTTGTACCATCGACATACACTTTACTAGGAAGTAAAGGACACATGCGTGCATTAGAATATTTCACGAGAAAAAAAATTGAATCTGCCAAGTAGTTGTAGCATGGATGCAACTGGTATTGCTACAGGTACACAAAGCACAAGTCCCAATTAAATTTTTTTTAAAAGGTCTCTCTTAACAGGTCTCAAGAAAATAAAAAGACAGGTCCCTATGGAGTGAAAAAATTGTCATTATAGATATTGTGTTGTGTGTGCATGTGATTAAAACATGGAAAATTAGGCCTAAGTAATCTCAGAGGTAGAGTTGTGTAACTCAACCTTTGCATTACTAGTCATGTATGGTAAGTCACTTCCTATTGGAAATTTAACCTATGAAACATTATCCTATATCCCAAATCATGAATTAGTAGAACTTTGTACACCATACTCATCCATTAGAGATATGATTAAATCATCATGTTCAAGTGGCTTCTTGTACAACTTGAGTCTATGACCATTAACCAGTAATGAAATTTTTACCTCATCAATAGTTTGGAGTAGTACTACACCATTAGGAAAGACTTTTTGTATCTCATAGGGTCCTAACCATTGTGACTACAACTTCACTAGAAAATCTTTATATTTGGAATCATACAGAAGTGCCCAATCCCCCATAGTAAATTCTTTAGTCTTGATATACTAGTCATGTCATTTAATCCTTTGTTTCTAAACAACCTCTGTATGGTGCAATGCTTGCAATCTAATTTCATCCAGGGCATTCAAATTTTGCAACCATTCTTTCTGAGATTCTATTAATTCCATCCCCAAGTCAACTATTGTACGAAGAGTTTTGTATTCAAATTTTGTAACACTGTTGTTTTACAATAAACCAACTCATAAGGCATAAACCCTGTAGTTGTGTTCCAGGTAGTTCTATATGCCCAAAAAAAATTTGGTAATCTGGATATCCAATCTCTTCTATGAAGTTGTACTGTTTTGGTCAATATGTTTTCAATCTCCCTATTGGTGACCTCAACTTGTCCATTTTCATAAGGATGATATGGGGTAGAATTCTTGTGCCTGATTTGATATTCTTTAACCAGCTGAACTATGAGGTCTAATGTGAATTGTGGCCCTTGATGTGTCACTATCTCCTTAGGAACACCATACCTAGTGAATATTTCCTCATAATAATTTTGCAACATTACCATCTCTAGAAATTGCGATGCTTTTACTTCTACCCATTTGGTTAAGTAATAAGTACATACCAATAAATATTCTTTGTTATTCAAAGTGGGAGATATAGGGCCAGCAAAATCTAGCCCCCATTTATCAAAAGGAGCTAGTGCTAGTCGGGGTTTCAATGACATCTCATCACTTCTTATAGGTCTCCCCATTCTTTGGCACCTATCAAAGCTTTTAGTATACTTAACAAAGTCCTTGTGAAGGGTTGGCCAATAATATCTTGTTAATATTTTAAAAGTTGTCCTCTTGGCTGTAAAATTTCCACCACAAGGTTCATCATGACATGCCTTCAATATGTCAAACACTTCATCCTCCCTAATACATATCCTCACGATGTTATCTAAGGTAGTGTAGAATAAGAATCCAAAAATCTAAGAATAGGGGAATTACTTGTGAACTAACTGTCTTTTCTCCCTAGGAGAGAAGTAAGCTTAAATATACACTGTTACTAGGTAGTTAGCTATATTAGCATACCATGGATTATGTATACTTAGACCAAATAAATGTTCATCGAGGAGAGAATCATCAACCACTCCTTTAGATGTTGTGGGCAATCTGAAGAGAAAATCAGCAAACAAATTAGCTTTTCTTTGTTTATCAACTATGGTTATGTCAAATTCTTGAATTAGCAACAACCACCTCACAAGTCTACCACCCACTACTAGCTTATTCACCAAGTATCTAATTGTTGTATGGTCTATGTGTATGAATACTTGATAACCAATAATGTAGTGTATGAACTTGTTAATGGAGTAGAAAACTACAAGTGTTTCTTTCTTAGTCACAATATAGTTCAATTCTTCTCCCTGTAGGTTTTTGTTGATGTAATATATGGCATACTCCTTATTTCCCTCTTTCTTCCCCAAAACAACTCCAATTAAAAAGTCGGATGCATCAATGTGAATGTGAAATGGAAATGTCCAATTTGGACCTCTTAAAACTAGTGTATTAGTCAAGGCTACTTTTAACTTCTCAAAGGATTGCTGACAGTCTAGTGTCCACTCAAATTCAATATCCTTTGTCAACAAAGATGCAGTTATTTTACTGTAATCTTGAATGAATCTCCTATAATAACCTGCATGTCTAAGAAAGCTTCGTACATCCTTTGGTTTATGAGGGATAGGCAATGTAGATATGATTTCAATCTTCTTAGGGTCAACTTGTATCCATGCACTAGAAATAAAATGTCCCAAAATAATGCCTTATGTCATCATCATAAAACATTTTTCATTGCTCAATGATAAATTGTGTTTAGTGCATCTTTTCAACACTATTTCTAAATTTTGCAAACACTCATCAAATTTTTCACCATATGTGGTGAAATAATCCATATAAATCTCCATCTTATCATGTGCAAGATCAAAAAATATACTAAGCACTACCCTTTGAAATGTGGCTAGAGCATTACACATACCAAAAGGTAAAACAAAGTATGCATAGGTACCCCAGGGGCAGGTAAACATGGTTTTATCTTGATGTTTAGGTGCAATCTTGATTTGGTTATAACCACTGAAACCATCAAGAAAGGAGAAGTGTTTATTTTTTCTAAAGAATCTAAAACTTGGTCAATGAATGGCAATGGAAAATGGTATTTCCTAGTGGAACTATTGAGTTCCCTGTAATCAACACAGACTCTCCATTTACCACCCTTTTTAGGTATTATGACCAATGGTGAAACCCACTCACTATCTCAAATAGGACATATAAATCATGCATTCAAAATATTTTGTAGTTTGGATTTCACAATTTCTTTGAAAGATGGATTCATGCACCCACTAATACATTTGACTGCAAAATATGATGAAACTGTCCGACGAAATATGTAAAATTCGATGTTCATCGGGTGCATGTAAAATTTGATGTGTAATTTCCAATTTTTTGAAAGTTTATCCACGACGTTCGTCAAAATTTCGACGAACCTGGGGTTCGTCGAAATTTCGGCTTTTATTTTTGTCGAATTTTTGACAAACATGAAAATTTTAAAAAAATCAAATTGTGGCTGACATAAAGAAAAGTGAGTTCGCGCCTGATTTATTGCAATAGTGTTTTTCTCTACTTGAGACAGTTTGTGGAGAACTAAGGATGATTTTCTTGGGAAAATTAGAAAAAATTCAAGAAGATGTTGCCAGGTTGAGGGTAGTCATTGTCTTTTTGCAGAATTCAATTGTAAAGTCATATTTGTAGTTCCAGGTTTGAAAATCATATTTTAAAGCAACATCTCCTTCGGTTTATTTTTAGATGTTAAGTGTTTTTAAATTTCATGTCAAATTTGCATTGGAATCACCATAAGATCACAACCGAGGCAAATTCTTGTATTTGTAATTATGTCATCCCTTAACTCTAACCCAGTGCATGTGACGCGGTTGTATATAACAATCTAGGATGCATTCATGTGTGACCCAAATTTAATGTTGCTATGTTGTGATAGAAATGGAGGCACTCATATAATGTAGTTAATTCAGGTTGTATAATGTAGGTGTCAATCATCATTGGGTGCATTCGGGTTGTCTCAAGTTTAACAGGTTAGGATGTAATTATAGCATGATCGAAGAGTGATTACCTCTTGCTGCAATAAAGAGCCTATAACTCTGGTTGATATGCAGAGTGGTTGTGTTATACCAATTATGTAGTGCATTCAAGCACAACCCATGTTTAATGGGCTATTCTAGAGAGTGATCAAGATTTTCTAAACTTATGAATGTTACTTGACATATATTTGCATAATCTGAAATTCCTTCAGAGGATTTTGAAGTATCAATGTATCCTATATAGGGTTTAGAATGATTTCTTTTAATTAAAAAAATAAATAAATGATGTATTTCCCTATAATTAGATAATGTGGAGATCTCCTAAATCTTCCCCAGCACACTATCCTCTTTGGCACTATATTCATTACTCCGGCTACTAGGTTTTTGCATGTGACATCTTTAATATCTTCATGACCGTGGATTTTAAATAGATCTCAATCTTTGCTTTAATCCTTTTCATGGTAACCCTTGAGTTCCATAATCCACCTTCAATCTCTTCTAAGAATGTTTTCTTAAGCTAGACTGCATAGTATGCATATAAAGCAAGTCCTTCATACCTGCCATTGTTTCAAACCACCACTCCGCACTTGCCCAAAATGTTGCCTCCATAAGCACACCAATAACATGTTTTAAAATCATGGATTTGCGATGATTGACCATTAAGGTCACCCTTTCATCATATGAAGATACAAGTTTTTGTCTTCAAAACTCAAGGCGTGCCGGTGTGTTGAATTGTTTGTTGTGTATGATTCAATTTTCTTGCATTTCTTTGCTTTGCCTTCTAACTTTCTTTAAGGCCGGAGTATTGCACCTCGGTACAATCTCAAACAACCTCCTCTGTCGCAGAAGATTCCTTTCATGAGAATCCTTCTATAAAATCCAAACTATACCCTGAACGCCTACTTACTACAAGGGACTCATTGTTTCATGGTATTGTATTTCTTAAGATCTTTCAACCTTATTGACACTACTTCACAGTCCACAAGGTGTTATTCACTATTTTCCCATCTTTGGTGAGTCTCAAAACACTGCTCAAACATGCAATCCACTACCTCCATTATACAATATTAATGGCTAAGAAGAAACATTGAACCTATGATTACCACTGTTACTTCATTTGGACAGTCATTCCCTGATTTCATTTTCCTTTTCTAAGACTACCAAAAGCATTTTGAAAAACCCTTAAGGTCGACAAGGGAATTGGGAAACTCTTGTTAAAATCTCCACTTTATTATGCAGGGTTTGAGCTTTATTATCTTGTCATTGCTCAGCCTCTTTTTGACTGTCACATCTGAAGTGACTATCATTCTTATTACCGTAGATTGCATTTACAAATGTCACTAAGCTACATAGTGTACTTGTTATTGGCTACAATCTTTAGATTTACAATATTTTTCATTACCTACAATGTCTCAATCTTTCTAGTATTGCAACCTCACTAATGCTGCTATGGTTATTGTTTATGTCTCACGGAAGCTTAGGGTTTGTACCCTAATCATGTTGTTACCAATGCTTCTGTTGTTTTTTATTAGGGCTCTCTCAATGTTGAGGGCCCTAGGTATAAGCTCGTCATAGGAAGTGACACATTGCATCTTTAACTAAAAGGATAAATCTGTATTGACATTGGCAATGATGATTCTGACTTGTTGCTCCTTAGGAATGGGTCACTTGCTCTTACTAGCTCGCTACCTCCATTGTTGTAGAAATTTTTTGATCAAGTTCAATATTTTGATTTTAGGAGTCTTAATGGTTGGAAATCATAGTAAAATCCAAAATTTAATAATTTTTGGAATTAGCATTGTAAAGTGTTTTTGGGGTCATTAACTTCAGACTATCTTCTCTTTTGCAAGGGTGGTTGCATGCCAAATTTTTTTGGTGTAAAATATCAGAATTATTAGATTATGTTACCTGTCTATGAATAAAAATTATTGGAGTGTGAGTTTGATATTTTTTGAAGATCTAAATGGTCAAGCTTGGTAAAAAAAAATTATGTCAGATAATATTAGTACAGAACAAAATGAAGAGACACTTGATACATTGTGGGTAGATTGAAA
>VDFB02359151.1:0-23267 GCA_007258455.2 Sequoia sempervirens
ACAATAGTTGTGAATGTATCAATAAACCTTGTAAGGGTATGATGATCAAAGATCACTTGGTAAGCATGGGAATGGTTTGTAGGGTCACCAACCTTGTGTTTTGAAGCCTTGGGCTTTGGGAACATCTAGAGGAGTCATTGTCTTGTTTCTTGGAGGTTGATTGGGTTAGTTGGTGGAAGGTTTCTATTATGTTTTGTACCTGTCTATGAAATTTTTTGGAGCACCTTCCTCAAAGACAATAGTTCCTCTGAGGTAGTACTGGTGTCTGGTTAGTTAGTCTATGAAATTTTTTAGACCACCTTTGATGTGAAATAGCCGCTCGTGCAACCATCCTTTCAGTCTATTTCTAAATCGATAGACCCCTTGCCTTTAATGATTAAGCTCCACAGGTTTTTACCCCTATGGTTTTTTGGGTCCCCCAAATAAAATAATAAAAGATGGAACCTACTCAGAAGAACCCCAAAATGTATTGGAGTTTGTTTGTTTCTTAATAATCTAGTTAAAGAGGCTAATTGGGTCCCTCCCTATCCAACATTCCTTCACCATTTTCCAAACACCCACAACATTTTCAAACCATTTATACTCTTCTGGAACTTGGAAAAAACAAGTCCACTTTCATTAGTGTTCTCTTTCAGGTTTTTCCTAGTGCTAGCATTTGTATTGTTCTTTTGGAGGTTTGGTTGAGTCAGTGAAATATTTGAAAGTTTTTAATGGCTCCTTGTCTTTTTTTCATCTCTTGTATTGGTGCAGGAGAACCTTGGCATAATTAGGCCTCTATGAAGCAATGTTTTGAAATTTGATTCAATGTTATTGTTCCTACTTTGTAAATCATGTTATTAGAGTCATGTTTCATATATTTGAGTTCATGTTGAGGTCATTTGGTGTTTATTGAGTCCAAAAGTGCAAAAATGAAAACAATGTAAAAAGTTGCCAACTTAATCTAAAAGGAAATATGAAGAGATGAAGAGTCATTAGGGTCGGTTAGAGGCAGTTAGAAGGCTAAAATTCAGTTTTTTTCCTTTAAAAAGGCTCTTATATCTTTTAGAACTTTGAGGGTGGTTGAATAAAGAATAAGTTGAACGAAAATCTCTAATTTTTAATCATTTTTCTTAAGAAATCTTGCATTTCCAGGCATTGTATGGAATTGTATGGCCTTGAAGGCATGGTAGAATGGTTGGATATGGTAATAATCTCAATCACCTTCTTGTTACATCAAATTTCATGCATTTTAGTTAATAAATTGTGGGAGTTATTATGGATTTACTTCAAACTGCTAAAACCCTTAGTTAGGGTAGCAAAGACAAATAATTATGTTTCTCCTTTATTAATTAGTGGAATCTTCTAGTTTCTTGTGAGATTATCCTACTATGAATGTTGTTTCATGTTTCGGTGGATTTAGGGAAAAATCATAAAGATAAGATGCGAGGGAATGAAGTTTCTTGACTGAAAAACTGTGTGTACAGTCTGTGAACAAAGTAATTATGAAGGTTAAGCCCTTAGGGTTTTGTGAAAATATTTTGTAAATGGAATTTGATGCTTTGAAGAGAATATAATAGTCAAACTAAACATGTCCCAAGCACTGGACAAGTGTACTTTGGTCAAGAGTTAGTAAAGCAACAAACCCTTATGCAAATCAGGCCTAATTAGGCCTAAATCTGTTTGAGACAACAATATTTGAAGCTTGTGTTGTAAAAGTTTTGATACCCGTTTTGAATATGTTTTAGATCTGCAAGGAGGGAATTGAAATGTTTGGATAGACTTGTGTAATAGTGCATGGAATGTTAATGAAGCCTCGACAAATAGGTTGGCAGACCTACAAGCGTTGCAAATAAGGTATGAAGGAACCAGTGATAGTAAGAACTTTCAGGGATTTTGATGATTAAATGTGAGTTCTTGGTTGTTTTTGTTAAGACATTACCAAGGTATAATTTGATCTCATTTGATATAAAGTTTGGTGTAAGCATGAAGTTAAAAAGTCCATTGCTTTGACTAATCTGTCTAATAATAGCCCTGTTTTGGAGACTAAAATGAATTACACAGTATATGATTTTGTTAAATTGTCAAGAATAAAGGATGGGAGATGGCTTACATTTGTTTGAAGTGAAATAGAATGGAAATTGTGTGGTCTATATTAGTCTAAATACTGTTTTGTGTCAGATTACTTTATTTTGAGTTGAAATTGTGAAGTTTAGGACAGTCATAAAGAGAGTTAATGGTAAAATGAAAGGGCAGACTGGGTAATTGTTTGTTTTGATCAAGATGAAGTTGAATAAGGTGTTTGAAGGTCTAGTAATGGTTTGGAGCTCTAAAGAAAAATTTGAGTGTTTGTGAAGGGAAATATAGTTGAATAAGTGGTGTCAAAAGAAGGAAAGTTCAAGATTGTTTGTGACTTGTCAAATGAGATTGTGTGAGTTTGTTTCTTTCCTCTGACTCTGCATCATGTACTTAGATACATTCTCTTATGGATAGGGTCTAGGAATTTTTCATTGTACTCAATGACCATGTATTGTTTTTAGTCCCTTTGATCATTTGTGGACCTCAATATGTAAATTTATTTCATCGAAGTTTAGAAATTTGAACCCTAGTGAACTTCGTGTGCTGTTATGTGACAAGAATTCCTTTCAATCTTATAGTAGAAAAATAATGCTAAGATAGATACAAAAACTGCAGTTCACAAGCCAAAAATGGCCACCCAACTGATTAAACATCTCAAAGCTTGGTTGTTCAAACTAACCAAACACTAGTACTAGGTAGTACTTGGGTTTGTAAATGGGACATTGGCTCAAATTGACCAAAATATAGCATGCAACACCTCGATGGGAAAAAATAGATTCTAAATCACTGTACTTGCAACAAGATTTGTAAATGTGGGGGGAAAATCACTTACAATCATTGTCCCTTGGTCAATTTTCCCTTTTTGAGTTCCCTCACCTCTCGCCCTGGCTTTACTCTTTCCAAATGGCCTTGCAACACTCATCTAGTGAAGTCTCAAAACTCTCCACTTAGGGGTTGGATGTAGTGGTTCTTGGTGCAACTCTCCAGTTAGGGTCTCGGTGCAGTATGCTATGTTGTG
Source organism: Sequoia sempervirens (assembly GCA_007258455.2). Taxonomy (NCBI): domain Eukaryota; kingdom Viridiplantae; phylum Streptophyta; class Pinopsida; order Cupressales; family Cupressaceae; genus Sequoia; species Sequoia sempervirens. Next base: position 3,074 of record VDFB02359151.1, read on the forward strand.
CTCCTGCGCGTATGGGGCAAAAATTTAAAATATATAGTTTATATATATGCTATGTAAACATATAGTTTATTTTATTTCTACAAAATATAATTTTTGTATGGTGGCTTGTTGAGCTTATATAGTTGGTTTTCTCTTTCTTTATATTTTTTGATGATTTATTTCCTATGACATGATTGAATATTATCTACAGTCCTAGTGATTGTTAAAAAGGCTTATGATATGTGATGTTTAATCATGATGGATGTCTAAGAATCAGTGATTGAAATACTACTTGACTCAAGATTGAGCTATCTGATATTTTGTCATTTAAACATCATGGAAGAAATGCTTGCAATCAATGTCTTATTAATGTAGCCTACAAGGTTTCTTTTCCTAATTTTTTTTGGTCCTATTCTTGTTATGACTTAGTTTTTTACATTGGTCTATTACAGTAATGGGGAGCATATCTAGTGAATTGATTCTTTTAGTCTCTTTGATTCTTATCCTTGTGCATAATGAGTTTTCTTCTATCATATGATTCATTGATTGTTGGTTTAAAACATTCATTAACACTAACATGGATATGAATTATGATGTGGGTGTGAGAAGGGATTGTTGAATATGAAAAAATGGTTTAGGAAAGTACTCCTTAATCCAAATGAGTCATTTTCTTGTCATGGAATGTGTGAAGAGACTTTAAAATTAATATATTAAATCTAGTTAATATTGACACATCTAAAGCATGCCAAAGGAACTTTAGAAAAATGCTATGACATAAAGAAGATTGTCAAGGTGATGTCAAGTCTTGATCCATTAGGGTAGGAAAACATAGATGCATTGGTACAAAAGGTTCCATTCAACTTGGAGGAAATGGATAATTACCTAAGGGGATAATGTGAGATTGGATCAAGTATATATTATGATACAAATAGCTTGGGAAAAGGGATGATGAAATGGTTAAGTATGGGAAATTGTAGAGATAAATATAACACCAAGGGAAGAACACTAGAACTAATTTTAGCACTCTAGATTAATCCAAGACTCAAAATTCCACTAATAGGTGTTCCTTACCTCTTAAATTAATTCCATAGGTGGGTTTATCCTCCAATATAGTGCCATTGGTTAGCTTATCATGTGAACTTCCGCTATAAGTAGGATTACCATACACTTTCATAACATGCATGTGTGATTTCAAAAGGTTTATACGTTCTTGTGAATTTGAAAGAAAGGCATGTTTTGACTTTTCCAATAGGTGTTAGGGGTTAATTTGACTTGGTTTTAGCATTAGAGTGACAAACCTTGTGGTTTAGGTTCCATAAACAAAATATACTAATTTTTTTAGCTTCCTATTATCATCTTTATATTCAATGAGCTTTTTAAAGATCATCTAAATATTCTTTGCTAATGAAAATGCACAAACTGATGTGTAATAGATCCAAGGTGAGGCTCAGAGAGCCTCATCTTTTGAAACCATTAACCAAAGAAATGCTAAGAACAATATATGAAAGAGATGAAGAATAAGGCAACTTGTATTATTAGGAAGGATGAGATGCCTTTATATAACATGACCTCATGTTTGAGTCTTGAAACCCTCCCATATCATCAATGCATGTGTCTAGGCTAACCATGTCAAGTTTCACTCCATACAAGCACAAATTGAAAAAATTTCAATGTTGGCCCCATTCACATGTCACTATGCGGGGTGAACATGAGGAAACACTAATTTTTTGGGAATGAAATAACCAAAGATATGATCAAATAATATATAATCATAAATAATCGTAGAGTAATTAGGATTTGATAATATGGAAATTTCTATTAGAGCTATAATAGTTGTAACTGCATCTTGAATTAACAACATTAAAAAGCACATGAATTAATTATGTAATGGCATAAAAATTAAAAAAATCATGAATTAATTATCTAACCATATAAGTCAAATATAATTATCTAATCATGATCTAGTTCCTCTTCTTTGACATCTTCGTCAGGCACATCATCAACTAACTGTTGATCTTGATCATCATCTACATCATCTTCTAGTTCTTTGGTATCTTCTTCCACCACATTATACTTTACCGACCTTCCTCTTGGATAATGTCTAACAACAAATGACCAACATGATTTACCAGGAACCTCTGAGTAAAATACCTGCTCACATTGGCTTGGAAGAACATAAGACTCATTTCTAGCTCGCTTGATCGACCTTGTATTAACCATGGTAAATCCATTATCATGTTCAATAATAGTTCTATCGGTATCATTTTCATTCAATCATAATCTGTACCATTAGACGACAAATAAAACTAATTTGAAGGATTTAAATTCACACTCAAGTATATCATCCAAAATCCCAAAGTATCAATTTTCTGAGACTTTTGGATGTGTTAGCTCTCAAAAATGTAGGCAAGATGCCTCAGGAGGCTGCCAATCTCTTGATATGCTCCAGGGTAACATTCAAGGTCAAAAGAATTCAACCTTCTTCTCTTTAGGTGTTGCTAAACCTGGGCAGGTGTACCTCTCTAAATGATGCAGACTTAATTTTTGATTATCTTCTCACAGCAGTTTGTTCACAATGGCAATTGGAGGTGAACAAATGAAATCAAACTTGAAAGTAGTGATAATATTCTGATCTAAATCCTAAAATGAAAGCTTAATTAACAGATGTAAAGAAACTGAATGAATCCAAGTGATGAAGTGCATAGACTAGTGCCTTGTTGGGTATGTGGAGTCAAATGAGATCAAGATGAGAAACACTTCTCTGAGAAAACTCAAATTATCTGGCATATATTATGTTTACAACTTGTATAAACATGCAAGAATGTGATTACTAAGTTCTACTTGAACAATCCAAATGAATTTCCTTGATTACTGTGATTAACTAAAAGGATTTAGTCTTTACTTGAAAGAACCAATCAATCAATCACACGAGTACAACAAATGTGCACTGATAAATTGAATACAAACTTGTTATATCAATTTAAACAATTAGAAAGAATCCATCTTGGAGACAACTTAGGAATACTTTCATTAGATTCAACAAATAATTGGCACCAGAGAAATGCAGCAACATCAACTGACTTTCATAAATACCTCCATTCTGAAATCATGCAACAATAGTCTCTGATCTAATAATTTTACTCTACTGTACATCTACTTGCTGTGTATTGAATATCTAATAACTGGTGGTTATTTTGTAATTACAAGATGCCTATTTATACACCACTATCAGAAAACATATCATATTGAGCTCTCATGTTGGCCAACCATCAAATTTGGGCTCAAATTATGTCGGCATGCAACAGTCTTCAAACACTTACATGTCGGCCACAATATTTGAATTTCTATTATTTGTCAGTGAAACAGTCACTAAGACATCTCGTTAGCTATGCCGAAGGCAATTGAATCGTTAATCGCTCCTTTTGTCTTATTCGCTTTCACTGCGACTTCATATGAGTCAGTGAGATGTCATTCAGATCTCTTTATGTTTCATCGATATGCACCTTTGCCTCATGTATGTCGCTACAACCTCATGTTTGTTACACCGAAGTCACAGAGTATTCTTATGTTCCTTCGTTGTAACACTGTGATATCGGGGAGACAATATATCAAAATCATTGTTTCAAGCTGAAAGTCATTTATCATTTCCAAGTCACCAAGATAATAGCACACTCAGGGAGACCACATGTAGATCACACAATGTTTCACCGAAGGCCCCCATCTATCTCATATGTCGATGTGACAATCGAATTTTTCATGCCGACAAAGTCACCTCTGCTTTCAATTCAGCGAGACCTCGGGCACCTCGCCAGGACCACACATCGAAATCAAATAAGTCACACCAAGCAATATCTTTTGTTATATTCATCTTCACCAAGACATTCAAATTTTCTCACTGATTGAGTTCCCGTGTGTATTATCGGCGAGACAAATTAATGTTGGGGAGACCTCTCAGAGATTGAATTATGTTATACCAAAGCACCCCGAACGCCATCATAGATCGCTAAGAGAAAGCGAATCTCACACCAACAAAGGCCCTCATTGTGTTCCATCAGTGAGACCCATATGTATTCGCTAAGACTTACTCCGAAGTCATCTTAGTCTCACCAAAACGCCCCGTGATAGAAACTCCATGTGCAAACTCGGCAAGACCGAATGTCACTTACTAAGACCTTATCTTGGTAACTTTATCTCTCACCGAAAGTGGTTTGAAAGAAATATTTTGTGCTTCGTCGGTGAGACATATACACTTTGTTATGACATTTCACCGAAGACTTTCAACTCTTGCCGATAAGTAGCCTCCCACCACCGGTCAGTAAGACAAAAGATAATCACCCAGACATAATGCCGATACCGCCAAGCTCACACCAATGAACCTCCATATATTTAGTCGGGGAGACACTTCAAGCTCGATGAGATGCTACCTCAACGACAAAACTCCAGCCGATAAGTGCATCCTCAGTTGCCAAAACAACATGAATGTTATGCCAATAGCCACCCACAGATGAATGCCATTTGTTGTAACAATACAAAGGTCTTGCTGATGGACCTGCAACAGATAAATATTAGCAGAAAAACACAATGGGTCGGGAGACCCAAATAGAGTCATGCCGTTATGGACCAAAATGTGGAAAATGCAGACATAGATGATTTATGGGACAAATATGAGCCAAAATTTGAGTAAACATATCATGAAATGAAGAAAATATGCATAAGGAAGGACTCATATGGAGACTCAGGGGGTATGAAAGACAGGCAAAAATCATCAAATTTTAATAGTTCCAACAGGATGTATGTCACTTCTAGATGAAACATTAGTCACCTGAAAGGCTACAGTTATCCCAGAATCACAAGTTTTCTTTGTGTCATCCAACTTTTTGATTCAAAATTTATGACCATTGCACCACATAGCCTTGTGGTGTTTCACCTGTAATATGTCAAACATGTAAAAATCATTGCATTTTCAGTTGATAAACATATTTATTCTTGGCCAAATGTATGCAAAGAAAAAAAACTCAACATATATATACATCAATATAATTGAAAATAATTAAATAATATGGGTGATTAATATATTTGTTAATATAAAGAATATTAATGGTACAAATTTTATCCTTTATTTATTAGTGATGAACTAACAACAAAAATAGATGAAAAAAGATGACATATATGACATACCTTAACATTCATGGGATTTCTATGTTGGATAAACCATTCATAACCTTCAAGTTCACTAGCAACAATACAATAGAGAGATGAGTTGTTTGAGAGCCTTCACAAAGGGGCTTGTATGCCTTCTCAAGTACAGGTAAATCATGAACATCATCAAAGTCATCTTGATCATTATGATCAGCTGCGCCACTAAATGTGTCATGGATCAATGTATTTGTACCATCATCTTCAATTGTGTTTTCTGGTGCATGATCATCTTCTTCCATAGGATCATTAACTTCATCTTCGATATTCACAACTCCATGTTCCTCCACTTGCAAAACCACATTCTTCGGGCCGTGATAATCCATATCATTTTCCCTAGGGCGCCCCACCTTTATAATAATGATTGACACAAATAAACCATGATCATGATCATGTGATTTTTTATATATATAAAGAATGTTAAAATGATATAAAAATTTACAAATTCAATCAATATAAAGACATATAATGAACAACTTACCAATGGATGATAATCATGCCCCCCTACAATGTGACTATGTTGCTTACAATGTTTCTCAGCTATTGGGATTAAAATTCTTCTTGTCTTTAAGCCCTTGCAATTATTGCAAGGACAATAACATTTCCCATCACCCTTTCTTTTCAATCTAGCCCACAATCTAGCAAGTGTCTCTTCATTTTGTTCTGCACTATTATTATCTGACATGATTTTTCTTTACCAAGCTTGAATATTTAGATTTTCAAAAAATATCAAACTCACACTCCAATAATTTTTAATCATAGACAGCTAACAAAATCTAATAATTTTTATATTTTGCACCAAAAAAATTCAACCTATAACATCCACAAACTGTCACAAGTATAGAAAATTCGCAAGTATAGCAAAACACTATCGCAAGTATAGATAAATTGTCGAACTCACTTTTATTTATTAAAAAAATTTCGTTGGAACCTCGGCGAACGCTAACCATATACCCGTTGGCTCACAAATTAAGGAGGCTAACCATATGTCAGCCCACAAATTGATGGAAGGGGATGGTTGACTTTAAGTGTATGTCGAAATAGCGACGGAAATCACAGTCACAATTTCAACAAATGTCGGGCATAATTTTTTTTTAAAAAAAATTCACATTAAATACACAGGTACCCAACAATACATCTAATTATACATCTTTTGTTGGAAGTTTCATCGTATTTTGCAGTTAAATGAGTTGGTGAATGCAAATTTGGGATTTGTGTACGGTTCCATGTGACATCTGTTACATTGAAATGCAGAATTTGGCAATATGTACTTACATTCCCCATATCTTTTGCATTGATTTCATGCCATTTGGTGTGACATGACATTCTAATGTTCAACTCTTTATTGGTTGGCACCTGACAATGCTTGCTGGGTACTTATAGCCAGCTTATCCATTTATTGGGTAATTGTCCTTCCACCTCTCTATGGTACAATTGGGAGTTGGTGTTTTTATTGCAAGCTTGTGTGACTTCCCCTCATATTGGCATGGTAGTAACTCTAGTTCTTTTAAAATGGAGTTTCGATACATTACACTCATTATCTTGGCTTGTTCTTGCACTGTGAAAATGGAAAACTCCTTCAAAGTTTTGGTCCCTGCTAGGTTTCATGAGATCCATGATAATCAACCACTTAACACCGAAAAGATGTGAAGGAATTTTATAATTGAATGCAAGCAAATTGCTAAGGAAATTCCAATTGTGCTTGGTGAGGAATGGGTAGAGTTCCATGCCATGGCACTGCCTCATGAAACTGCATCAAGATTTGTTTCAAATCTCATGGATGTTCTTTGGAGTGTCAAGATGGTGAAGTTTTTAGTAGGTACATACATATTTCTTCACATTTGTCCACTCTCCTCATTGCAACCTGCACTGGAAGGTTACGACATTTTGCACGAAATGAATATTGTTGGGGGTATACTTTGTCGTCAACATATTTTATCTCACAGGCGCCTTTCTACTCTGCTTTGTTCAATGGCTCATGCACTCATTGATGACTATTCTCGTGAGTTTGATCATCGTTTATTCAGATTAAGATTTCACTATGGTAATGTTGTTTGTGACAAGATTTAGAATATTTATAATACAACACATTTTCTAATCTGCCATGCCCTCATAGAGCCTCATGAGGTTGCCTAGTTCCCTCCTCCAACAGACATTGCCTCCTCTGAGGAAAGTTTCACTTAATTCTCTCTTGCAATATGGTTTCTTTTGATTATCTGGGATACAGTTTTTTGATCATACTGTGGGGTTGGAATTATCTCCTGGCTATCTCCATCCATCTCTCTTTGTTTCCTTGCATTCTCGGCTAGCATTTTGTGCCTTGTAGGTTGGTAGTATTCAAGTTTGGGCATTGCTGGTTTTTTGCAACCTTTACCAGATATGGTTACTCTTGGGGTTGCTCGGGGTCCATATTTGAACCTTTGCCACTCCTCTCCTTTTGTGACCTTGGTTTACTTTGGCCCATTTTGCTTGGTACCACATTTTGTGATGTATTTTGGTGTTGGGTTTTCATATGTTTTGCACCACATCTGTGTTGCATCTGACTACTTGGCACCACATTATGAGATGTTCCTTGGTGCTAGGTCTTTATATGTATGGCGACACCTTTTGTGTTTGGATGTATGGGCTCCCTTACTTCTCCCTGGAAGCTTAAATGTATCTCTTGTGGGAGAATTTTGTTATTCATCCTCCCATTTCCTCTACTCCTCTCTTTGCAGAGATCTTCTTTGTTGAGCTCCGAAAATGTAGCACTTTATTTTTTAATATAAGTTCAGTGGCCCTGCCACTTTTATTGAAACAAAAGCCATCATATTCTTGTACATAATAGTAAAAACAAAAAAATACCAAAATAATAGTAAAACTTGAGTAAAATTGATTTTAGAAAATGCTAAAATAATAGTTTACCATCAATTTCCTAAAAATCCACCCATAACACCCCAATTTTTTTAACTAGTCACATTCAAGAGAAATATTTTTTCAAATTTCAAAAGTTAAATATTTTACATGTTCACTTTACAAATATTAAATTTTATTTAAAAGCGATAATTTTCTTAGCTTTTAGTTGGTTCAAAACCAACTTATTAATAACTAATTAATCTATGGAAAGTACTAATAATATAGTATATAATATAATAAAATCAATAATATATTATATATAAATATATAATAATATGCAATAATAGTATATATAAATAATATATAAAATATTATTATTATTTTATATTATATTATATTACATTATAAATGTAATATATATATATATCTCAGTTTGATTCGATAGCAATGACAGTGTTTAGATGAACACTTATTTGCAATGGAAGACTAGGATCTCAACTAGCTCATGGAATAAAAAAGATTAAAAAAATAAAGATTAAAAATTTAGATTTTGATTTAAAATGTGAATTTTTTTGTGGTATATTAGATCTAAAATTAAACCAAGTAATATGATTCTTAAGGGTGGGTGAAAAAGTATAAATAAAGCTTAAAACCATTGTAAAAGAGATAGTAACAATGTAATAGTAATAGCCCACACAGGTAGTGGAGTTGGGTTGGAGTTGGGCTTTAGCATGGGTTTGCATCTCAGCACAATGGGCGTGAGGATTGGGGATACCTCAGAGTTAACAAAAATATATATATTGAATGATAGTTGAAACTAATAAATCATATTATTGTACTAACTACTTAAAGAAAAGTAATTGTAAGAAATAAAGACAATCATTCTTTTGATAGATGATATTATATTATTTATATAAAAATAATTTATATAGTATAATATAATAGAATAAATAATATGTTATATATAAATATATAATAATATTACATATAAAGAATAAATATATATTTTTTGGATTCACTTAAAAATTCAGAGCTTAGTGTGTTGCTCTTAAGTCCAACCGTCCTTGTGATTTAAGTTTCGCAGAGTACAAATGCTGTATAAGAATTTTTTCCCCTGGATAGAGCTCTCAGTGAAGAATTCAAATGTTTTAAATGAGTGTATTTATGCTTTATGTGATTTGGAAGTATGAAGAATAGGTTGAGTTAATATAATGTTATGAAATGATTGAAATATGAAAATATATGATGCAAGAGAATGAATTGTTTTTAGGTAACTACTATTGCAAAGTGTAAAGTTGGATGCATGAATAAAATCAATTCTCCTGAAGAGTGGGAAGTATCACTCAGGGAGAATTTGAAGATTGGGAAGTATCACTCAGGGAGAATTTGGTCTGGTAACCTCTGATAAAGACCTAAATTTAGCTTTCACACACATACATCTAGTTTGGTCAAGTCGGGACAACAACTTGGGAAATAGTAAGTTACCTTTAGTTTTGCTTGTGGTTTGTTGTGATGTCTTTGTCTAGGAGTTTAAGTTTTGAGTCTCTTTGTAATATGTACAGTCTTCCTTATGTGTTTTTATTTAATCGATGGGATGTATACATAAAATGTATATATATGTATGTGTGAACGATAAATTAATACACATGAGTAAATGCGTGCATGAGTATACATAGATGTATCTACGCATGCTAAGAAACAAATTACCCATATGCATGGGAATATTGATCAAACAAGGTGGCATATATATATACATTTTGTGTATATATATCAATCAATATGACTATGAGTATATGTGTAAACATCAAGCGAGGTATATCTATGTATATAGTATATGAGTAGATACATATTGTGTGTGTGATTTTATGTATATTAAATGTAGATTAAAAGTGAATTAAACACACCAATGAAACTTTAAATCAAAGCATAAAATACATGAAGAGAAAGCAAGCTTCATTTATGCTTCAAAAACGTTCCATTTTCCTCTAATCTCTAGTTTATTCATTGATTCCAACTTGCTCTTAGATCCTGTGCTAGGCTCAACAAATGGTCTTGCTAGAGAACGAGATTGAAGATGATGATTGAACGCATGCTATTACTATGTGATTAACATGCTTAAACTAAAGATGATTGCTATTAAAGAAACTAGAATGTAAGATTACGAAATGCTATGAATGTTAAAGCTAATAATGATAATGCTAAAATGCTAATCGCTTGAATGCATCTAATCTCTAATAGAACCAATGCTTGGATTTGTAGGGGTATTTATAGAGTTTTTGAAAGCTTCTGATTAGCTGCAGATGATCAATGGCTATGAAAATTCTTGGCATATCGAAAGGTGTAAGATGAAAAGGATGGAGAGAAAATCAGATGGAAGATAGAAAATAAGATTTATTTCCTCTTTCATTTTTCATGAGAGATGATAAAGATGAATTGAAAAAACCATCTTTTTGTGAGATTGAGAAAATATTTTGAAGATAAATTAAATTCATTACTCATTTATTGGTGATATGGAAGACTTTCTTAATTAAATAAAGATTTCGAGAAAATGGAAGATTCTTAATTAAATAAAATATTTAATTAAGATTTGTAAAGTGACGTGTGGAATTAATTAAATAAGAATATTTAATTAATATTTGATTTAGAAGAAAGGGAATTAAATTCAATTAAATCAAATATTTTTATTAAACTTAAATGTGATGATTATTTACATCAACAATGATATTTAATTAATTAAGTGGACTTAAGAAAGTGGTAATTAAATAAAATGAATTTATTTAATTAAAGTGGAAGAATAAAGTAGGTGAATGATATAAATAAATAAATAAAATTTATTTATATGTAGAGGAATTAAGAAAGAATTAATTAAATAATAAATAGTTAATTAAATGCCAGGATTAAATGATATGACTATTTTTATGCATATACATTTTGCCCCTCTTTGAAGTGATGTGTGAAAACACATTGCTTCAAAGAATAATATTTGAGCTTTTGAAATTTTTTCCTATTTCTGCTTTTGAAAATTTTTCCCCTGATCGAAAAATTTGATTGATATTGGTGTATGGCCCCTTAGGAGGTAAATCACAGATGATGATATGAGTTTTGACAATTTTTGAAAAAAATGATTTGATGATGAAATTCTGACGTCGACATTTATTCAATGATTTAGCTTTCAAAAAATGATGTATAAAGATTCCCCTATTGACATGACACCCCTTTTGATGGAAATGATGATGATTTCTTTTTGTTGTATTTCCCTAGTCAAAAGATGAGTGAATTTTGCTTATTATCATGTTGCTTTTTATTGAAATGATAGAATAATTGATAAATTTGCTTTCTGAAAAGAAAAAAAATAGTAGATTTGACAACTAATAAATTTTCTTTCTGAAGAGAAAACAAATAGTAATGATAGAAACATATTTGTATTCGCGGTTGAACTACAAATAGGAAAATGATGTGATGTTTAATAAATCCATCTTGATGAAGATAGATAGTAAAGATTTCATTGGATGTCTGATAAATCCATCTTGATGAAGATAGTAAAGATTTGATTTGATGTCTAATAAATCCGTCTTGATGAAGATAGATAGTAAAGATTTGATTTCATGTCTGATAAATTTATCTTGATGAAGATAGATAGTAAAGATTTGATTTGATGTCTAATAAATCCATCTTGATGAAGATAGATAGTAAAGATTTGATTTGATGTTTGATAATTTTTCTTTCATTGAAAAACAAAAACAAATAGTAAATGAGGATTGATAGATTGATTTGAGATTCTGAAAGATAGAGGGCATGATTGCATGATATGAGGCATTGATAGATAAATCACATGATATGAGCCATTGATAAATAGAGAGATTTTGATTGACCTTTGCACAGTCAAGGTGTGTCGGGACCATGTAGAAATCCTGGGGTAGGAGGTATAGGAGGCAGTGGACTTCCACCACAGAGGCCAACTCCATCAGGGGGCACTAGTAGTTAGAGTTATGAGACTCATTATTGATTCATTCACACATCTCTATGTATTTTATTTTTGGAGCGTGTACTTTATTTTGGTCATATCTCCTATATCTCTCTTTGGACTTTTTAGCTTCATTAGACATTGGACATTTGTATTATTTTTGATGAGCGATGATATGTAGCGATGATGATTTTTGATGATGTGATGTACATTTATGAGATGATGATGTGATATGCATTTATTTCTGCATGATGTGATATGGATTTTGATATGCATTTTAATGATTTGATGACTAATATGATATGCAGGATGATTTGATATGATGTTTATACGATGATGATGAAAAATGATTTATGATGTGTACTAATGATGTCAGGCAGGTGGATGATGATGATAAAAAATGCAATGTGTTGAAATGATATGATATATGATATGAAATGTTATGAAAATGTATGTAATAATGTGAAAATGGAAATGTATGAATGTACACTTTTTTAATTTTTTTTTTGGATGATGATTGTGTAATGAATAATGATGTGATGAAAAATGAATGGATCTTGTTGTAAATGATAAGGTGATATGATATGAATGTTGTGAAATGAATCATGAATGATATGAATGATGTGATATAAAATGAAATGTATGTGATGTGATATGAGAATATGTGATTAATGATGTAATAGGAATGATATGAAATAGATAAATGATAGAATGGTATGAAGATGAATGTCAAAATGTCCTCCACAAACTATCCAAAGAGACATAATAGCCATTGATGTCTTGATTTAGCCTTTGAAACCCTTGATGCGAATCCATTATGCAAATATGTACAATGATCTAAATGAAATGAAACTTTAAAAAGACAATCCATTTGTTGAGCCAATTGTTAGGCATATCTGATCCCTTGCATGATCATACTCTCCAAAATCTAGCCCCAACCAACTGACAGTCCCTTCGACCTACAGTCGGGACATAGAAATCCTCCAATGAATCTAGTAAGAACACAGGGTAGTGGCACATATGAATCAACCATCTCTATCCATGGAATCTCATATCCACAAATCTGATGATTAGCAAAGACTCTCCTCAGTGCATTAGTACCCCACTGCTTTGTCTGATCATAAACAACCAACTCCCCAACCATTGGAATCCTCAAAATATGATAAACATCCTTTGGAGTGACTATCATCTCACCAGTGGCTAAATGAAATGTGTTGTGGTGACTGTGCCACCTCTTAGACAAAGCAGTCAAAGGTCCCTTGTTAATCCTATATTGGGGCATATCGATTAGAGAAGTCAATCCGCATTGGGAAATCACATCTAAATCAGCTTGCACCAGCTGTGGAATCAGGTCCCAAGTCTTCAAGAATCACTCTCGAGACTGAACGACTCTTGAAGGCTCCTATCATCAATAACATATTGCAAATCATCAATCTTATCAATCAATCTATCAATCTAATCAGCTCTGATGAGATTTCAATCAAATCTCATGAGTGTCTATCATTGATCCTCACATATCATGAGGTCAATCAGCATCATACTATCATTGATAATCACCTATCATGAGATTAATCATCATCTAATCTATCAACATCAAAACATTGGCTGATGCGATCAACAATCATCAAAATAAAGGAGTCTAATGAAAATTTCATTAATCTGGCCTAAATGTGCTGAAACAATAAATCTCCGATATGGCAGACCAATATCTTGTTGGAGTATCAAAGAGACTCACCACCAAGTCTTGCTAAAATCCACCTATTAGCCCAATGAAGACCTTCGATTGACATAGACTCACGTTACCTTTTATCGTCTGTTTCTATCACCATGTCGAAGGGACTTCAAATGTCGTCCTACAAAAAAATGAACCTCCCTCTAATGTGAATTATTTGTGATTGTTACCACTTATGGAATCCCAATGTCTTGGAAATTTAATGGCTTTGTTTTTGGCTACTACAGTCACATTTCTTGAATATGCTAGTTGGAGATTCAATTTTCAAAGTAGTTTGAATGCTAATGTGTCTTTGGTATTCGTGTCCAGACATGTGCTTATTCCACAACTTGCAAGTTTTATGCTAATCTTGGTGGTAGCTTATTTAAATACTTTGATGCTTGACAATTGGTATTGTTCTTTCTTGGTGATTTACTTGTTATATGTGATATTTCAAATCATAATCAAATCTCTTATATGGCGTGAAACCAACATATTAACTTTAGGTGATATTGCAGGTTTTGTGCTAATCTTAGCGGTGGCCTATTTAAATACTTTGATGCTTGACAGTTGGTATTGTTCTTTCTTGGTGATTGACTTCTTATATGTGATATTTCAAATCATAATCAAATCTCTTATATGGTGTGAACTGGGTAAGGTTCAACCTTTTCCTTGTGCCCATCCTTTCCTTGTTGTAGTCTATGGACTTGAAATTGCTAAAAATGAGGATTTCTACTTGAGGCAGGGTGTGGTTTGTAGGTTTAATGGCTTGTGGCCCTCCCTTCTAGATCTCCATGAGTGGGTTTCTGTTTCCTAGAAGCTTATTGTCTATGGGAAAATTGAGCTCTATCCTAGCACTAGGGGATTTTTTTGTTGCTACCTTTACCTCCCCTGTGGAGAGGGACTGTGTTGGATAGGGGGTGGATGTGGGCTATTCATTCGCTATCCATCAGGCCTTGGTCTCTCTTTTTCAATCGTTTAACTGAGTCATTGAATATTAACCCTGTTTGGGTCCGTCTGCTAAATCTCCCTCTCCAATTTTGGGAGCATTCTTGTTTTGAAGCTATTGGAAACTCCATTGGATGCTTTCTAAAGGTGGACTCTACGTCTTGAGATCTAGGGAATACTACGGTGACTCGTAGTTTGGTTGATTTGGAAATCTCCAAACCTCTCCATGGTGATTTAGTTTTAATGGTAGGGGACAAACCTTGGACGCAACTGTTGGACTATGAGGGCTTCCCCTTTTGGTGTAGGAGGTGTTTCTCCACTGGTCATTTGTCCTCTGGTTGTCCTCTTGCTTGTTGGAAAGGCACCGCTACTTGGTGGAAGGATGCTCTCTTGGACCACCTCACAGTTGGTTCTCCCTCTTTGGATGATTCCTTTGAGGAGGGCGACCCTTCTGCTCCCTTGGTGTCTGAGCCCTTGCAAGCACCTTTTCTGGCTATCCCTTCTATGGAACCTTTTTTGCCTTGATCTATTGTTGTTGTCTTGGCAGAACCTTCTTGTCCCTCGTTGATCTACTCAACTGATCCTTTGTTAGCTCTTGTCTCCTCATCTATGTTGACGACTCCCTCACTACGTGGTTGCTCCTTACCTGGGGTGGTTGTTGAGGATCTGCTCCTCTCACCTCACTCGATGGATTTTGCTTTCAAGTCTTCCTAGTTTGTTGTGTCGAGGAAGAAGAAGGGACTCCCCAAATCTGTCACTTCTTTGCTGCCTCAATCTTTGGGAGTCAAATTAGTCCCCTCAGGTTCTGGGGTCGTGTAGTCTTTGTTTGTTGTTTTATAGTTGTTGGTCAGATGTATATGTCATACATATGTTGATATGGAAAACTTTGATATGGATAAGAAATCTTAAAAAAAATTAGTTTGTGTAAGGTAGAGAGGTTCACCAAATATAAGCTAATTAAATAAATGTAATTAATTAAATGAAAATCAACACATTATATAATGATAGTTGAAACTAATAAATCATATTATTGTACTAACTACTTTAAAACAAGAGTTGCATAGCAGTGAAGTTCTTTCCATAAAGTTTTAGAATAGTTTTGTTTGTATTTGTTGAGTTTCTTGTGTTTTAGAAACAATTGGTCAAGATAAAGCAATTGTCACCTAAATTTAAGAATTTTATCATTGATAGAGTCAACCTAGTCTTCCATTAGAAAAGGACCCTTATAACAAAATAATTTTTCTCACTTTAAGATTCTGAGATGTGGTTGTGTTTTTACGCCATGAAGAAAGTGTAATTTATATGTTGCCAACATTATGTAAATATTTATGAGTTCAACGATTTCCTTAGCCATTCAACATACATGATAAAAATAATTTTTTCTTAAATTCTCTTTACATTTCATTTTTTGTTATATTTGTTGTAGCATTTAGATGGGTAGTTTTCTAGTTGAAAATGATTTTTTGAGAAAAGAGCATTTAAAAAAGAAGCTAAGTTGATCTTAAAACTAATCCAAATGTTAACCCAAAAGAGGGGCAGATATGCAGAAAAAAATTAAAAATGAGGACAAAAAAAACAATTGAATTTAACCAAAATTATTATCAAATGCTTAAGAAAAGGTTATATTTGAAATAAGTGCATTTTTTAAATCAATGATCTAAATTTTGGTAAAAAATAGTACATATCAAAAGAAAATTCAATCAAATTGTTTTAAAAAAACAAAATAACAATAAATTTGAGAGCAAAATGTATTTGACATAACCAAAATGATAAAAATAAATTAAAAAATGAAGCAACATTGAGTTTGAGAGTCGAGCATAGTTGAATTTTAACACCAACTATTACAAAAGGATTAATGTTTTTTTTTTTTTAAATAAAGTAAAACACAAAAATTGAGCACACAAAACATTTGAATGCAGACAAAGCAATAAAAAATGGGTTAATTTCAAAATTACACTAAATTTGAGACAAAAAATACTTGAATATAACCAAGACATTACAAAAGCATTATGTTTGAAAAAATAGTAAGTTTGACATACCCAAAACTTTAGAGCAAAAATGCATGAATTCAACCAAAACATTACGATACAAGAATTATAGTAAAAGTGTTTAATTTTGAAATAAAATTTTAGTGTTGACTTTCCCAGAACAACAAAAAGAATGTTTTAACCCAAGCTCAAACAACAAAGTCAAGGCGAAAATCAAGTCTCTAAGTAAAACAACAAAGAATCTCAACATTTCCAGAAGACGAAAAAGATACATTTCGAAACAAATACAAACTTGCATGCATGAACCTGACCTAAAATTTAAAATGAAAAGTACTCATTTCTAGTTATATAGAAAATTTAAAATTGAATGATTTATTTAGACATAGATATTTTTTTATCTCAATCCAAAAATATATTAGTTAAAATTTTATTTTATAAAGGAATTTAGCATTTATTGACAAAGTAGATAGATTTAGTAAATTTATTTTGTAAATAAAATAGATCAAACTAATTTAGCATTTAATTGAGTATTAGCAAAAATAATATAGTTTAATTATTAAAATAATCAAATTATTTTAAAGGTAATTATATCAAAATTATGTAGAAATTAATTATTTTCATATTGTATTGTTTTAAAGAAAATTAGTTTAGTTCAATTTATCAAATTTCAAAAGAAATTAGTATTAATTGATTTTATATTACAAAAATAGATTTCAAGAAATGTATTTTAATTTATCAAAGGAAAAAAAAATCATTAAATAGCTCTAAAGTAAAAAGTAAAATAACTCTTAAGTAAATAAAATAATGTAAGAGTGATAAAATAACCTAATTATAATATTAATTGAATTTTATTTACAACTTTTATCATTTTTTTGAATTTTATTTACTTTTTTAAAGAGAATACCTATTAACGCACCAAAAATATATGTCATCACATCATAAGCAAATAGAATAGATTAATTAGTTTCAGTTCAATTAAACCAACAAAGATTAATTATTTGCAAAATAAATACATGAGAACCCTAATCAAGTTACTCTTTGAAAGATTGATTTTTGAGGTCACATCATAAGGAAATACAATAGATTAACCAGTTCAATTAAATGAACAGAGATTAATTATTTGTAAAATAAATACATACTTTATAGTAGATCTTACTAGTCAAATTGGCGAAAGGGATCCTAAGACTCAAGTTCTGATATCTAATAAGAAAACAATCATGTGGATGATATAAAATACTCCATTAAAAAGAAAAGAAAAGAAAAATATAGAACTATGGAAGAGTTAGATTAAATGACAAAATCAATATTCAAAAAATCATTTGATTTGAAATAGCCTAGACAGTTGCTTTAACTTTTTCTTGTATTGGGAAGATAAACATTGGGGATATTTTTGTAGACCCTAAGTATTTGGATCAAGAATCATGGACTTCCTTTAGTTTAGTTCTGTGAAATTTATCTTTGATCAATTCAATTTTTTTTTTACAAAAATTCATAAATTTATAAATGGATTTCAATGTTAAAGTGAAAGTGTGTATGGAAAAAAATAAAACAATTGTCATCATATTTATCATTTGGGTCATCAAGCTGACTATTTACATTGTGCCTGTAATAGTTATGGTAGGTTGAATATTGGCATGCTTAGAATGTGCCTTAGCACATTCTTGTTGATCCGTGTTAAATAACAAACACTTTTTAATCAAGTGTTGAACCTACACAAACACCATGCATCTTTATAATCCAAAGTAAATGGAAGTTAAGTGCTTGACCAATTGAATACATGAAGTAGATGGTGAGATCCTTTGTAGGTGCTGCCATTTTAACATCCCCTTCAAATCTAAAGCTGCTGCAAATCTAATTTGTCACTTCAATTCAGGCATGAAGAAAAGATGGGGGTTCCGTAGTACATACGTGTTAGTGAGTTGCTTCATTTTTGGCGTTCTCATCAGTTATTTGCTCTAGTATATGAGCATCATAAGCATGAAAAGGAAGCACGTTTGGTCCTGTAGAAGCTTCAGCATATACATTCTTCTAGGTGTGGAGAGAAGGATAATTTGGAAAACAAGATAATGGATTGGACCGAAGGGGTCCCTATTTTAGAAAAGTCATGTATGAATTAATAAATTCGCTTAAACATGTTTTCTTGCTTTAATTTGAGTGGAGTGAGGTTATGCAAATTTTAATTTTTATTAGTTCTGCCAAGCAACTATAGGCACCACCAAAATTTAACTAGTTATTAATAACTCTCATTTTAAGGAATGAGAATTGAGTAATTTTTCTATTTGAATTTTTTCAATCTATTATTATTATAGATGTGAATTATATAACAAAATATATTTCAAAAATCAATTCTCTTGAATCTAATTTAATTGGTACACAATTTTCACCCCCATAAGCGATTTTGGCACTTCCATTACTTCCATTACCGATTATTATGGAATGGTGGGTAATAAAAAAATATTCAACTAGTTTTTAGGAAAAAATTTAAACTCTTCAAAATTTATTTACCTGTTATATTTTGCATTCTATTAAATTCAAATATATAAAATAATCTAATAACAAATTCAAATAAATAATATATACACTATATAAACATATATAATATCTAATATATAATTTTAACATCATTATAATATTATAATATATATACAATATATATAATATATATGTAACATATATACCATCTAAAATATAATTTAATATATTAGATACATCTATGAAATCAATTACCTTAAATATTTTAGTGAACTATAATCCTAATCATAATTTAATCAAAAAATTATATTATTATAATTGTAAATTAATCTATATAATTATAATTATGATAAACTTAATTCTAAACCTAATTCTTATTTATTAATATTTTCAAATTATATTATTTTGATTATATTTATGTAATATTGATTATAACACTCACCTTAATAAACAATTTTTATTAGTATTATTATTGTACACCCTACAATTATATTAAATCAACTTAACTAAAATTATTAAGGTATATCATAAATTTTATCTCTATGAAAATTCGCTAATATATTATGCAAATTTATGTATGAAAGAAAACAAATATTTTAATTGTGTATCATTTTCATTAGTTGAATGAAGTTTTCCTACAAACCCTCCTTAATTATTGCACACCCTACAATTATATTAAATTAGCTTAACTAAAATACTTAAGGCATATCATAAATTTTATCTCTATGAAAATTTGCTAATATATTATTCAAATTTATGTATGAAAGCAAACAAATATTTTAACTGGTGTATCATTTTCATTAGTTGAATGAAGTTAGGAAAACCCTCCTTAGCCTTGCTTAATTGATTTTCTTTGGAATAATTTGAGGTTCACTTTTCAAGAGATGAGGGAAAAAAAATTCAAAAAGTACAAAATAAAAAATAAAACATTTTACTTTAAAAAAAATAAATATAATGAAATTAACATTGTTTGGAAAATATCTTTAATTGATCTTTTTATATAATATTTTTTTTCTTATAAATTAAAAAAATCATTAGATTATATATGTTACATATTATACAGTATATATTATTATAATACCATGTTAAAATTAATATATT
>VDFB02359152.1:0-45962 GCA_007258455.2 Sequoia sempervirens
CAACTAGTGTCAATCATAAGATAATGAAATTCAAGACTCTTTGCTAGTTTTCTAGCATTTGAAACCTCAACCCAATGAATCTAATGGGGATTCTCCTCCTCCAAAAAGTTGGGGTGATTGGACTACTATTACCAATTGTAAAAATAATTGTAACCTTGGAGCTAAGGATCTTTGTACTCAACAGTTGATCATTGGGCCACAAGTGTCAAAGTCTAATAAGGAAAATAAGTTGTTTCAAACCCCACAAGATAATCATCTCTAGGGGAAAAAAGCCTCAAGTCAATTGAATGCCACTTTTTTCTATCAATATTTCTTCTTAGATAGATACTCTACCACCCTCTCATCATTCACAAAGTCCAATTCATGAGGCTAATGATGGTGATTTTTTGCCTAATAGGAAACCATTTGGTGTGTCCAATTTTCCATGATTCATTTTTTTTGCTTGTTGTTCAAATGAGGATTCTTGAAGATCCACTATGAAGCTCTCAACAACCTTGATCTAGTAATGATATGCCACTTGACCCCCTTCTTCCATGACTTTTTTTATGGAATGTAAGAATATTAAATAACCTTGGAATAAGATGTGTCATTAAGTTGTTCAAAAAGATTCTTGGGTTTGAGTCTCTTTTTTTAAGAAGTTGGAAACTATAGATTATTTTCTTTGTATTATTTATTGTCATGTGTCCAAACTTCACTTTTTACTTTGTGGTCATGAGTTAGGTCATAGAGGATTTACCACTTTTATTTCTCCCACATGGTAGCAACAAAGTTGATCATGGATGCAACCCCAATACATAGGCTTTATGATTCCTCTTTAATATTAATAACTAATCCCTTGGGGCTATTAATCTATATGCATCCCATGACATTGTTGAAATATATCTCATTTAGCATTGGATTGCAAAGTCTCTTCCAGTCACCCCTTGGATCGTGTGTGGAGATTTTAATATGGTTATATTGACTTCTAATAAATGTGGAAATCTACCTATCCATTAGATAGGTAGTGAATGAGATGCTTGATATTACAATCACAATAAATTAGATCATTTAAAAACAAATATTGGCTACTATAATTTTGATTATGCATGGTATTGGTAGATAAATTTGTTCTCTAATATACTAAAATAATTCTCAAATAATTTGACAAGGCCCTACTGTAAAGACAACCTATTTTTTATTTTTTTATTTTTTGTCTATTGCTACTAGAACCCTAAGTGGATATTATCCTTCTAGGCCACTTTCTAGTTGTTAAGTGTGAAAATAGGATCTGGACTAGCTATTAAATTAATTTAGATCAATCCTTTCTTCACTAAACATTGGAACAAAAACTAATGAAGGCATTGTGATTCACTAAATTCTTCAAAGGAGAGCCAATATGTGTGGGTTTTGTCCCTTTGTTGCAAAGAGCCTGGTAGTTTGATAAAATGTGATTTAATTAACCTAATTGATATGAAACCCTAATATAAAAATGTGAATAATTTTACAATTTGATACCAAAATGTACGAAAATAAAGACAAATTTGAGCAAAGTAGACAAAGGAGAACTTGTCATCGAAGGGAGAGGAAGAACTAGTATAACACTAGGGTTGGGTGCCCTTGTCCTAAGGTTTTGTGCAATCCAAATTATAGTCTAGAAATTTTGATGTTTCTCTACTCTACTAATCTTTGAAATATCTAGTTTCACATTCAAACCTGCACATATATAAAGGGAAATATAGGGGTGGCTGTATAGAAGATTTCCTTGGTCAAACTCCCATTTTGGTATTCCTACCTCCATTAATAACCAATTTTATAAATATGACATTGTGTGCTTTGAATCTTAAGTGTGTCTAAGATTATGGCAATCAGTGACAAGGAACATAATAAATAAAAACCTAATCAAGTTTGTGAGAGTGTATTTCTACATGAATCAAACAAGGAAGTGCAAGGCCCAAACCAAGAGAAAGGTTATGCTCAAGGGAAATAAAACACAAGTTACCTCACTTAGGGAAAAAAGTTAATCAAAAGTATGAATATGAAAATTAATTGAAATCATACCAAATTGTGTTGAAGATGTACAAAATCCAATCATGAACCATGATCTCAAATCATTTTACAACATTCTTGAACCTTCAATTATCATAATAATGTCAAGTAGCAATAAATCTTTTTCATAATTTTATATAGGTGAATATTATTTTGCAGGCATGCACCATAGAGGTACATTGATAATTTTGTGTGTTTATATACAAATTCATGTTTTAAAGAAGGAAGCCGGAGATAATAACCACTTATGATTGTCAAAAAAATGTTTAAATTTAAATTTTACAGGAAATGGTTTATCTCACCAAATGTCAGGGAATTGAACCATGTCCACTTTTAAAGGACAAATGTGATCCGACCCTCATATGCCTGGGAAATTGAAATAGCCAAGAACCTCTTGGTTTTTCTGTTATATGGTAAAAATTCAAAAATTATGTAAAAATTTCACCTTCTCTTCGATAATACTTTCATTTGAGAAAAACTTTCACAACTGGGCTTGCAGACTTTGATTTTTGCATCATTTGTTTGCATTGGGATCCTAGTTTGATTTTCCTCTCATGAAATAATTTTCATCTAGATGTTATTTTTTTAAAATTTCATCTGAGCTGAGAATGTAATATTGGATAATGGTGGTGATGATTGGAGCCGGGAGGCAATCCACTACTTTGGCCAAAGTGTGTTTCTCATTCGATTACTTTGAATGAGAGGACATCCTATGCTGTACCCTTCGAGGAACAGGGTTACGGCTTGGGAGGTATGCCACCACGCGGCTTCTAAAGGGTATTTCCTTCAATGGACAATCTATCATCCCAGAGATAACCTATCACCATTTTAACATACTTAGAATAAACCTACTTAACAAGTAAATACACAAGCTCCCTCCCATACTGGATAAACAATCCTAAGAGTAAGCACAAGCTATTCTAGTTAAATCAATAACTTAGCTAAGTGTAACACATATTTCACTCATGTTCAATCATATCTAGTATATAATACCTATGATAAACATCAATCTCCCATTATGGAGTACATACAATCACATCATAAAAATTGTATAACAGCTTCTATTTACTTTTCAAAGCTATTCTAATTTCCCTAAATGCAAGTTCTCATAAAAGAAAATTCAAACATTCATAGAGAACAATCTTTCATAAATAAAATAACAAAAGAGAATATCTTGTGCCTATTATCACTTATCCAATAAATTGACAGCAATGCAGCTTCTCCAAATAGCAACTAGACTGATTATAGCTTCTCAAGAGACGTCACAATTAACTTCTAATACTCAAGTTGATGGAATACTTCTCTCCAATAGCAACTCTCTCTCAATATAATAGAAACTTATCTCTCACTCACTCACAAATAAAACTGATAAAATGCAGAGTAAAAACTTGCAACAATATGTGTCCTCAACAAGTGATCAAGCACCACTATTTATACAGCTATTTGGTAACTACTCAACCTATAGTTTAGACATGAGTTCTGATAGTAGCAAGCATGCATAGTAACACATAAATCATAGCAAAAAGGTGGCAAAAATGTAAGCTCATACTCAGCAAAAATATCTACAGATCAACCTTGCTTGATCGATAGAATATAGAGACTTATTCAAATCTTCACATGGATAATTTGAATTATCTCCAACAATAGACATCTACAGGTATAAGGAATCAAAGGTGGCGCCAAAGCTTCCACACTATTCTCAAAGTTGGCATGGTTTTGGACATTCAATTAGAAATAGTCAATAACCAATTTGCAACACCATGCTTTCATCGACTTAGTCTGGGTGTGAGTCAATTTCAAATATTTATTCACTTGACAAAGTCATTGACCAATAACTTACGGCTTAACAGATGTTGGTTCAAGCTCAAAGACACAGCACTTTAAGTTTTACCAAGTCACATATGATCTTACCATAGGCGTCAACTAAGTCTACACCATGCATCAGCATAATGTAGCAAGCTATAATGAAGTATGTGTGTTCCATAAAGTGTGACAGCAAGAGTAAAACTTGGCTTCTCAAAACACAGTCATATAAGCAACTTATAATCAGCCTCTATCATGGTGAATGATAGTCGGTTCCCAACCAATGGTTAATATATTAAATATATATATATATAATACTACGTATACATATATATATATATATATATATATATTAATACCAATATATATGTGTATATGTGTATATTTATATTCATATATATATATAGATATCTGTGTGTGTGTGTGTGTGGTGTGTGTGTGTGTGTGTGTGTGGGTGTTAATATATATTTATATATATACCTTTCGCCACCAAGCAAGTATACATTCGATATAAAAATAAGTATAAGCAAGATAGTATTCACATAATAAACACAATATATTGATTGTATACATATATATGTATATAATTATATGCCTCTATGTACATGTATACGTATGTATACCTATATTGATACATTCATATGGGCATGTCCATTCACCAACGTATGTGTGCATCGATACATATATACATATGGATATGTGTATATATTATACATATTTATGTTCACATTCGATTCACATATAGTTATTCACAATTACCATTGTATTGATAAACGTTTGTGTGTGGTACATCTATACATGTGCATATACATGTTGTTAGATCCCATTGACATATATGTGCATATATATACACATACTCCACATACATTCTTCTTATCAATACAATTGTAATAGTACAAGAAAGAACTCTAAAGCTCAAATAGATAAAAATCACCCAATAATGCATTTCAGTAGAATCAAGACTTTTACTTATGAAAACACATCAACTAAGGATGACTTACCCTCTTCCCACAAACTGACTCAACTCAATTATTCACTGGTATTATTGTATTGTATCAAATGGTTTGTTACCAATTGACCGGGTCTGAGTGATACTTGGAGATTGAACATATACCACCACAACCACTAACTTACGTACGCGGTAGTCAATTTGTTCATAACATATGCGATTATACATAAAAGAAACATCTCTGGTTTAGAATATCAGTTCAATAACCATCCGTTACATGCCAGCTGAAATGCCAGCTTGGGATATCAGGTGGGAGATGAGCTACGCATATGGCGCATTGATATAAGGAGTACAAGCACATTTATTCATCTCAAAATTCCGCATTACATTCATGACCCCTGCCCACCATGGTAATCATAAATGGCTGAAATTTCTCAAGCTAGAGGTTAACATACTCCCCACCTTCAAGTCTATATCCGATAAAGCTTTATGGCGACAGAGCACGACTTAGAACAGCAGTGACTGACATTTGAAATAAGACATAGGAAACTTACGTTTGAATTTGGTATAGTCCTCCCAATGGCTGGAGTCTTACGCATCACCGTTACCCAATGGAATTTGTATTTACTAAAGAATTATTTGTTTACACAAATTGGAGTCTGTAATGTTTTGAGCACGCCGACTCCAGGGAGTTACTACCTCACAAGTCCGTTACCTATCAAAAGCGATTCAATCCAATCGCTTGTGGTTATCACTTGAATATACTTATAATTTGAGTGGTGATGTATTTTTAATACCCTTACTCTTATTACTAATGGTTGTTTTAACTCTTTAATTAAATACTTTTTATCTTAAATTAGGTAGTATCCTATAGCAATACATTCCTATATTCTTGTAGCTTAACATCTCTATGTGTCTTATTAATTACCTTGTTTGACCTCCCAAATGGTGATATATATGGTTTTTGAATAATGAAATAGATTTAATATGTGATTAATGAATATGTATCGTTTTTTTTTCCATGCATGATTTTTTTTGCTTCTATCACCTTGTGCATCACAGGTTGTTGAAAGGAGCATGAACGAGTCAAGCGCAGTAGATCTCGGCCTTGCAGTAAAGTCCATTTCTAGCATGGTGTCGAGGAAGTTGTTCCGGTAGCTCTCTAGCTTGAAATCCCAAAGTGATCATTAATTCTAGGAAGGGTGGAGATACTAGGATTCTCTTTGAATTCGTGTTAAAGCGGATATGCTTTCATTTATAAGAGGTATGTTCCACTTCGGTTCCGGAGACCATTTATGTCCATAACCTCTAATAGAGAGTTAGGTGGTTAGTTGTTTTCCTAATATAAATGGTGTTTATCTATCACGAGGTGAGCAAGCTGGTATATCAAAGTTAGTATTATGATAAGAATCAGATCTTTGTGTTAGTTTTCTTATAAGCAGAACAGTGTATATGGTTCCAAGTTTATGAATAAAAGCTGATGAAGTTTTGAGTTCAATTCTTGCTTAACTAGTTGATGCTTGCTAAGGGGGCCCACTTAGTAAGTATATGTAGTTAGTTAGTTGTTTATCTTCTATTGATTATAAGTTAGATATTATTCTTGAAGTTTTCAGCACAAACTCAGTCTTATATTGTTCCTGCAACATCAAGAATCTATCCCTGTGTTTGTTCCTGCAGCATAAGGCCAGTTCATAGTTTGTCTCTTAGTAATAGTTGTCATGATTTCTTGTTTGATTAAGTTACACTTAAGTTTAGAACACTTCGCGTTACATTCCTGTAGCATAAGTAGAATTCCTTCCACGCATTTATTTCTGGTAAATCATGACTGAAACTAGTTCTTAGTGCACATACAGTGTCGCTTCATTTCAAGCATATGTTCCCTAGTTTGACAATATAAATGAATGACCATAAGAAGATGTTAGTCACCTACTGGAATGTCCAATTCTTAGGTTAGGATTTGTCATGACTTTTATATCCTTTTGTGGACACGGCCATTTTTGGCGCCACTGTCAAGGATGGTGTCAAGCTAAGAACCTGTCATAGTCATTATTGGTAGTAGTTTAGTCTATTATTCAAGCATTTTTCAAAGTCCTTCAATTTACCATTCATTCTATTGCATGCATAGAAGAAGAGACGCTTTGGGAAGATTCCTCCCTGACCTTCCATTCATTGATAACAATCATGAACTAGCTTATAATCTATTTGAGGAAGGAGGAGACCAAGATATCAATCCATTTGCTAAAAACCTATTTGTTGAATTACCATTTGACCCAACTAACGAAGAACCTAAAGAAAATCCATTTGCTTTGATACTCCATCAAGAAAATATGGCACGAAATCCACCTAATCAACCTCCTGCTTTTGAATTCCCCATCATTGCTCAGCAAGATAATGACAACCTTAAAAATATTCCTTCTTCATTACTTCCCAAGTTTTATGGACTAGTTACAGAGGACCCAGAAACTTTCTTGTTTGAGTTTGATATCCTCTGTCGTAGCTATGATTACACTTCAGATGCTCATAGGCTGAAGTTGTTTCGTACTACTTTGAAAGAAGGAGCTCTTAAATGGTTCATGAGTCTAGGAAGGGGTGTTGTTGATAGTTGGGCCACCATGCAAACAAAATTTCTTGAGAAATACAAGGAATATTGTAAGAGTGGTAGTAAGGGAGGTCATATATTCAGAATTCAACAAAAAGAGGATGAAATCCTAAAAGACTATATCTCAAGATTCTTGTTTTCCCTGAAAATAATTCAGACCATACTCTCAATGAAGAATCTCAAAAACTACTTTTCCTAAGGAGAATCAGTGATACCTATATAGATGCCCTAGACCTGATGGGAGGAGGGGATATAACCCAAATGCCTTGGGATGATATCAAGAAAATATGTATCAACTACTCTTGAGAAATTGTTAAGAAGGGTAGAGGTCATCAAACCACAGTGGGAAAGTCTTCTACTAGTGGAGTTTCACAAATGGAGATCACAAATTTGTTGTCTGACTTCAAACAAGATATCATAAACAATATGGCTACACAATTGGATAGTACGCAAGCTCAGAAGAAACATGAGAAAGCTAAAGCAATCTTGGCTGAGTTTTGTCCACATTGCAGACAAAAGAAACATGATTGCAGATGTAAGATGGTGGCTAACCTGGAGGCTAAGCAATTACCTACCGATTTCAAGATAGTTGAAGGTGATGATGACCAAGTATTCTTCATCGCACAAAGGCGATCATGGGCTCAAAGACAAGGTATGCCTCAAGACCCTTTGAATTTTGGTAATCCTTATTCTAATTACAATAACCAATAGCAACCTACATATGGCCCATCGCCACCTTGGAATACTTCTCAACCACACTGGCCTAACTATCAGAGTCTGCAATGGAAATCTCCTCAAGGAGGTTGGTAGCAGCCACAAGGACAATGGACTCCACCCCTAGGTAACTGGTAGCAGAATCCTCAATGGAGAGGTTCTCAGCAATGGCATAACCAATTCCCTAGATCTCTATAGCCACAACCTCTGGCTCTCATGCCATCTCCTACAACACCTACAGAAAATACTAGCCCTCCAAAACAAACACCTATGTCTACTCAACCATTGCCAAATCCTAGTAATAAGTAGCAGCAGCCACAGCAACCTATGTATCTTGCAGAAGCCAATCAATATTCAGCCTATGCCTTGAATATTCATGATATCCATCTCAGGTCTGAAACCATTCTTCCTGCTCCATAGCCACCTATAATTACAGAGATTCCAGACTCTACCTCTGAACAACCTACTAATCTTGCAGAACATATACCTGTATCAAATACTGTCTCTAAGGAGCCTATCCTGCAGCATCAGGCCAAACTGTATTTTCCTCAAAAATTGCAAATTATTACATTCAATTCTATGGAAGAGCCTACCTTTGATATTTTGGATCACATTCAAATTCCTCTTTTTCAAGCTATTAAAGATGTCCCAATTTATGGAAAAGCTATTAAGGAGGCATGTTTAAAGAAACCAAGAAGAAAGAAAAAAGACCCCCAAACTATCCATGTTTTAGGACAATTGGCTGATATTATGTTAGGGAAGGTAGTCATTCCAAAATATACTGACCATGGGAGTCCTGTGGTAAAAATAAATATTAATGGCTATATAGTAAAGAATGTTTTGATTGACCTTGGTGCAACCATCAATGTAATGACCAAGCATACTATGGAGTCTTTGAATATCTTAAACATTCGGTCTACACCTACCATCCTGCAGCTTGCTGATAGTTCCATAGTAACACCTGATGGAGTGGTAGAAGATGTCATTTTCATTCTTGAGTCTTGGGAATACCCAACAGATTTTACCATATTGTCCACTAAGGAAACTTTGGGAGGATATCCTATCATCTTAGGTAGACCATGGTTAGCCATAGTTGATGATTTTATAGGATGTCGTTCAGGAGACATGACAATTTTTTATGGTCAGTCAAGAAAGAAATTGGCTTTATACCCACCTGCTTAGCCTTAGCCTGACTTGTCTCAACCAATTTGACTAGATTTAGGAGAGGAAACTGAAGAATTCAATTCATTGGCTTAGCTAATGATGCTACAAACTAATCTATTTTCACAACTTCAGAGTGAGGATGACCTGCTATTACACATTTTGTAGTCCAACTCTGATCTAAGTAGCCCATTTGTTCCAGATAATTGTCCTCAGTAGTGTTTCCTATAGCAACTGAATTATGAGAGCCTACCACCTGAATCTCCTGCGGTTTATCACAATTTTCTTCCATATGAAATACAGACACTACCGTTATCAGTTGCCTCTATGAATAATCTTATCAAGCAAGTAGAAGTGTCTCCAGGCCACTGTTTGAACATCAATAATAAGCTACCTCAATCTCAACAAGTTGCCCTAGTCACAATGTTGCAAGAACAACACAAAGCTTTTGCATGGGACTATGGGGATATGAAGGGAATAGATACTCAACTTTGTACTCATAGGATCTACATTAAAGAAGATTGTTCACCTATTAGGCAGCCTCAAAGAAGGATAAACCCAGCACTCAGGGAAATAGTTAAAAATGAGCTCCAAAAATTGCTTGATGCTGGTTTTATCTACCCCATTTCAGACAGTCAATGGGTTTCTCCATTGGTGATTGTTCCTAAAAAAGGTGTAAAATGGAGAGTTTGTGTAGACTACTGGGAGCTGAACACAGCAACTAAAAAGGATCACTTTCCATTGCCATTTGTTGACCAAGTACTACACTCATTGTCTGGTAAAAAGTATTTCTCCTTTTTGGATGGATATAGTGGGTATAATCAAATTGGAATTACTTATGAGGATCAAGACAAAAAAAAATTTACCAATCCATGGGGCGCTTTTTCCTACTTTGTCTTACCTTTAGAACTGTGTAATGCATCTACAACATTTCAAAGGGCAGTGATCAGTATTTTTGCTGACATTTCTCATGATTCTATGGAGATCTACATGGATGACTTCACTACTTATGGAGTTACTTATGAAGAAGCATTAGCAAATCTAAAGAAAATGTTGAAAAGATGTAAGGAGAAAAATTTATCTTTGAATAGTGAGAAATGTTTTATGATGATGCAAGAGGGAATTGTTTCAGGCCATCATATCTCTCAAGCAAGAATTCAAGTTGATCCTACAAAAATAGAAGTTATTCTAACTTTTCAAACACCTATGAAACAAAAGGATATTAGAAGCTTCCTAGGACATGCTGGATATTATAGAAGATTCATCAAAGATTTCAGTAAAATAGCAGTCCATTATATGCCTTATTGACTAAGGATTCTGAATTTACCTGGACTGAGGCATGTGACAAATCTTTCCTATAGCTTAAGAACTTACTTACTCAGGCACCTATTCTTCAAGGCCTGAAGTGGAGTCTGCCCTTTCATATACACACAGATGCTTCTGATTATGCCATAGGGGCAGTTTTAGGACAAAAAGAGAATTCCATAGAGCATGCCATATATTTCATTAGCAAAAACCTTCAAGGCCCTGAATTAAACTATACTGTCACAGAGAAAGAATTGCTAGCAGTTGTGTATGCCTTGAACAAGTTTTGACATTATTTCACTGGTTACCAAATATTTGTCCATACAGATCATGCAGCAATAAGGTACCTCATGAATAAGCCTGCCATATCTGGCAGATTAGCAAGATGGCTCCTATTGTTGCAGGAATTTGATATCACAGTTATTGATAAGCCAAGTCGGGCTAATGTGGTGGTTGATTTCTTGTCAAGACTTCAAACAACTACACCTGCCACTCCTGAGGTAATTGATGATAGTTTTCCCAATGAACATTTGTTTTCTATTGCTGCTCGAACTCCATGGTATGTAGATATTGCAAATTATTTAGCAGCCAATAAGATCCCAACTCACTTCTCACCAAAGGAAAGGAAATTGTTGGTTGAGAAAAGTTTTAACTTTTCATGGATTGTAGACTGTTTATTTTACACAGAACCTGACCAAGTCATGAGAAGGTGTGTTAGGGAAGATGAGACCTATGATATTTTGCATGCCTGTCATGATGAGCCATGTGGTGGGCACTTTGCAGCCAAGAGAACATCTATGAAAGTGCTTACTATAGGATACTATTGGCCCACACTACACAAAGATGTTGCAGCCTACACCAAAAAATGTGACAGATGTCAACGCATGGGGAGACCAACAAGGTCTAATGAAATTCCCATGAATCCACAAGTGGTAGTCAGTCCCTTTGACAAGTGGGGCATGTATTTTGTTGGGCCTATCGATCCTCCATCCAATGGGAAATCATACATTTTGGTTTGTACTGATTATGTAACCAAGTGGGTAGAAGTAAAAGCAATGACACATGCTCGTGACAATAAAGTTGTTGAGTTCCTGTATGACAGATTTTTACTCGGTTTGGAGTCCCAAGGGAACTTGTTACTGATCAAGGAGCTTAGTTTACATCAAACTTAATCACTACATTGATGAATGATTACAAGATCAAGCATAGAAAGTCTAGCCCCTATCACCCTCAAGCCAATGGTCAGGTAGAGGTTACCAATAGAGAAATTGAGGCAATCCTTACTAAGACAGTACAATTACACAAGAAGGATTGGATCAGTCACCTTCCTAAAGCAGTCTGGGCTTATAGGACAACATGGAAAACAACTATTGGGTTCACTCTTTTTGAGTTACTCTATGGAAAAACTGCTATGTTGCTAATAGAGTTTGAGCATAAGACCTTAAGAACTACTCTCCAGCTTAACATTGATATTTTAGAGGCCCAAAAGGAATGTCTCCTGCAGCTAAATGCATTGGATGAGATACGAAAAGTTGTCTTGCAGCATACTGAAACTATCCAACAACAAAGAAAAAAATGGCATAATAATCATATTCGAACTAAGCAATTTTCTACTAGTGATTGGGCGTTGCTTTATGACTCTAGGTACAAGGAAAATCAAGGTAAACTCACCACAAGATGGCTTGGTCCTTATGAAATAGAAACTATTTTTGATAATGGTTCAGTTCAGTTAGCTACAATAAATCCAGTCTGATTCAAGCTACTAGTTAATGGACACCATCTTCAGTTGTATCATAAGCCAACGTCTAAAGAGGAATTTATGAAGCAATTTGTCTTGGATGCGGCCACTGATACTCCTACAGCAAAAGGCTTCAACCTTTCTCCTGTAGCATCTCTTTAAAATTCCACGTTGCATGCTCATAATAAAGATTTCCTTTTCAAGGAAGCCACATTCTCCGTTTTTCATCCATCACCACCATTCATCCCCTTTTCTTCCACATCATCCATCTTACCATACCGCCCTCATTTATGATTTTAATTTCAGCTGTCATTTCATGTTGAGCTGTGATATTTCCCAGTATGTATGAGCATTTATTACAAGGTACACGATATCTTTTATTGCCACACCATTTATTTATTTCATTTATTCATCAACTGCTATGTACATATCAGTCATTATTGCCTATTATTTTCCTGTGCTTTCGCACATGTGTGGACACATGCCAAATTTTTAGTAGGGGGCGGGGATAATCCATTTCAAATCTTTTCTTATGTCACTGTCACAACTGGTAAGATATTTTTATTTTCTTGTACTTTCCAAATATGACTGCATGTTTTTATCCTAAACAATAATTAACTGCTTGATTTGGTAGTTCGTAATAATTATTTCATGCAAATATTCTTTGATTCATTCTTGGAAAAGTAAAGAAAAGTGACGGCAGAAACAAGAAATCCAGGTAATGAAAGAGAAAATGGATGAAATGATGAAAATAACTGGTAAAATTGTGGAATGTAGACCACCGCCTAGGGTCTATGCTATGTGCCTAAAAGAGCAATTTATTTGGTTTCAATTAATGAGAATTTCAAGGAATTTAGATCTTGTTATTCATACAGCCAAGGAATTTTATGATGCCTATCAAGTAGCCCCTAGTTGGCTCAAAAATTATTTATGTGAATTTTATTTGCATGGTTTGATAATTCCCTTTGAAACAAAGTGGAATACACTTCTTTACATTGGTGATATTCATTTGAGGTCACTCATGTCTTGGGCAGCCAATGAAACTAATTATGGTAGACAATTGGAGGCCTATGAAGAGGTTGAAAGGGATGAGCCTATCCCACTATGACCTAAAAGCTCAGATCCCTACATAATGCTGAAAACTTGGCTTACTGTTGCGTATGGGTTCAATGATAAATAGAAAGAATAAAAATATTTGATATCAGGAAGCAAGTTTATGAAGAATTCAAAGGCCAACCATATTTGTTTTGGAAGCTTTCCTCTTCCAGAATCAAAAAGAGATGGGAAAAACTAACTGTTGGTCTAAGGAAATCTAAGTCTCACAGCCCCCTGAACTTTAAAGTGGCCCTTAGAAGGATAGAGAAGTACATGCAACTTGGTCTTTAGAAGAGGTTTGAGTTATGGTTGCCAATAACATTTCAACCTTCAGTTTTGATGTGGCCACTTTATCCTTATTGAACTATAGATGTCAGTGAGGATACAGAAACCCACATATATGAGAGATGCCAAAATTTCAAGGGTTTCTACTATAAATTTGGATCTTCACTACAAGGCCATGCTACTCCTATGGATTTTAGAGAAACAACCAGGAAGCTTAATGTTGGAGGACCATCATTAGGATAAGTAGGGGGTAGATGATGAGCTCAAAATACGCTCATAATTTGAGTATTATGATGTATTTTTAATATCCTTACTCGCATTACTAATGGTTTTTTTAACTCTTTGATTAAAGACTTTTTATCTAAAATTGGGTAGTATCCTGTAGCAATACATTCCTCTATTCCTACAACTTAACATCTCTATGTGTCTTATTAATTACCTTGTTTGACCTCCTGAATGAATGATATAATGCATATGGTTTTTGAATAATGAAATAGATTTAATATGTGATTAATGAATGTGCATCATGTTGTTTTCCATGCATGCTTTCTTTTACTTTTGTCACCTTGTGCATCGCAGGTTGTTGAAGGGAGCATGAACGAGTCAAGTGCAGTAGATCTTGGCCTTGCAGTAAAGTCCATTTCCAGCACGATGTCGAGGAAGTTGTTCCAACGAAGACTCTCTGACCGAGTCATTGGGAAGAAATCTAAATGATCATTAATATGGGAAGAGTGGAATGCTAAATTCTCTCTTAATCGTGTTGAACGAATATGCTTTCATTTATGAGAAGTATGTTCCTTGGTTTCAGGATACATTTATGTCCACATCTTTCTATGTTAGAGTTAGGTAGTTAGTTGCTTTTCTGATATAAATAAATTTTCCTCTGTACAAGTGAGCAAGCAGAGTATGTAAAAGTTAGTATTATGATAAGAATCAAAGCTTTGTGTTAGTTTTCTTAAAAGCAGAATAGTGTATACGGTTCCAAGTTTATGAATAAAAGCTGATGAAGTTTTGAGTTCAATTCTTGCATAACTAGTTGATGCTTGCTAAGGGGGACCACTTAGTAAGTATCTGTAGTTAGTTAGTTGTTTATCTTTTGTTGATTATAAGTTAGATTTTATTCTCAAAGGTTTCAGTGCAAATTCAATCTTATATTGTTCCTGCAGCATTGGGAATCCATCCCTGTGTTTGTTCCTGCAGCATAAGGCCAGTTAATAGTTTGTCTCTTATTAATAGTTGTCATGATTTCTTGTTTTATTAAGTTACACTTAAGTTTAGAAGGCTTCACATTACATTCCTGCAGCATAAGTAGAATTCCTTCCACGCATTTATTTCTAGTAAATCGTGACTGAAACTGGTTCTTAGTGCACATACAATGCCGCTCCATTTCAAGTATACGTTCCCTAGTTTAACAATGTAAATGAATGACCATAAGAAGATGTTAGTCACTTGCTGGAATGTCCAATCCCCAGGTTAGGATTTGCCATGACTTTTATATCCTTTTGTGGATGTGACTAGTATATACTTTTTAAGGTAGGAAACATGGAAGATATTATGCATTCTGGAAAGAGTTGGTGGCAACGCGATTCAATAAGCTACTAGATTCACTTCCTCTAGAATCTGAAAAGGTCCAACATAATGTGGGGCTAACTTAGAAGACTTTCCAAATTTAATGGAGCTCTTGTGAGGTTTCACTCTCAACAACACTTTGTCACCTACTAAAAAATTGTGAGGCGCTCTTTTGGCATCAGCATAGTTTTTTTGTCGATCATTAGCTTTAGCCAACCTTTGCTTAACAATCTTCACTTGCTCATCCATTTCAACCAACATCTCTAGCCCAAGACTCACTCTATCCTCAAGTTTATCCCAACTTATAATATTTTGACACTTTTGACCATACAATGCTTCGAAAGGATCCATTTTTATTGCAAAGTGATAAGAATTTTTATAGGAAAATTCCACTAAGGGTAAGTAGTATTGATGGTCCTAGTGGCACAGCAACATGCAAACAGAATATTGCTACTTTGTTTCTCCTGAAAGAGAAAGATGATCACGTGGATATCTTAGCTCCCAAGGTCTATGTAGTTGGTTCTCAACTGTGCTGATGTCCCTCAGTGGTCAATGTAACAGTAATGTTCAAGGGGCCTACTGGTGTTGAGCTTCTGGATTTTTCTGGGATCAAACATAAACTTAAACTTACTCTAACTGGGGTTTTAAAGAAATAGCAAAAAGATGGATCAAAGCTTTGAGACAGAAAAGAATGATACTTCATCCGAATTAACCAAACCTGCTACCTTTCAAGGGGTTTGTTAACTAAAACTACAGAACAAAGTAAACTTGTGATTAACACATAGCCTCTTTCATTCACAGTGCTAATTTAAATAACATATTTTAAGTTACCATTTAAATAAAACACAAAATAACATTTCATTCCTTGAAGGCTTCACAAATCAAAATGATTAACTTGAAACAAATATCACCCTAGAACACAATATGAAGTAGATTAAATATGATTGCTTCTACTGCTAGTGAAACAGATAAGCAATATTTACAAAGTTGGCACAATCACCAATGTATTGAGAATCTGTGATTCCAAATTGTTTCCATTTACACTAAGAGAACTTGGAAAATACATTACAGTCTGTACTGAATCTAACTGCTAAACAAGAAGACAAAAGGAGCTCCCATTACTAAGAATCAGGATGCAACTCTATCTCCTTCTGTTAACTAACTCCTAGATTTTCTTCTATCTGTTCTAACACTGTATCTTCTCTTTTTCTCCCTTGGTTTTCTAAACTTTACAAAAAGGCCAAAATGTCCTTTATACAGAGCGTACCAAAAAGGAATGTGTTGTCCCCTGTATTAGGGTTTACAAAAATATGTACTCCTAGGAGAGTCAGCCTTCAGATCTTTTGAAAAGAGTCAATGTTGCATTCAATGTGAAGTTCTGTGTCCATATTGCTGAAAGGTTGTTATGGGGATGACCTTAGATCTTTTGCAGCTATAGCATTTACTCTCCTGTCTTCATGTCCATCCTTCAACTCCTTCGAAGGGCTGCCTTGAATGCTCCCAAGCACTTTACCATTAATACTGATCAGACTCCGCTAGTGGCCACTACAGCTGTCCCTGTGAGTCACAGTTTCTTTCTTCCTTCGACTTCCTTCATGTTTCGGACTTCTCTGCATGTTGACTATCTTTTGGATGTACCATCGGGCCTCCCTATAGATTTGAACATTTCACCCGAGCTGATCCATTGCCTCCCTGATCTCAGAATGAATCCATCTCATTTGCATCCTATTGGTCTTTCATTCACAGGGATAGTCAATCGGTCAAAGGGACCAATGAGTCACTCTTTTAGCTTCCTCTAATTGGTCAGGCATACGCCATGCGAGCTTCTTAGGTGGTCAAAGGTGGTCCAAATGGCATCGCATGTTAGTGAGACACCACTGATGTCTCCCCGATGCGATTTCATCCTTCAGCAGTTATCGGCATGACACAGGTCAGTCGGTGAGACGTTTCGGCGAGCTATAGAAGTCATATTGAGCTCACAAAACCCATCGGCAAGACCGCATGCCTTTGGCAAGACCACATGGCAAAGTCCTTCTTCTCTCAACAAGCACACCTAGGTCAGGGAGACCTCTTCATGTCAGGGGACATTACCCCAAGCTCACACCCTGTCGCCGAGACTCCTACGTTTCATTGAGACCTTTCATTGAATCCCCCCTCTGTCTTGGCGAGACCATCACCTTTGGGGAGACATCTCCCCAAGTCCATCCTTACTTCCCTTTCTTCGAGTCCCCCTTCCTTTCAGCATGACTTCCTTTCTTTTCCAAGACCTTACGGTGAAGGCATGACCCTTTTTTCAAGCTCCATTTCCTTCGGTGGGGTTCCCGTCCCGTCAGCAGGACATCACATGGTCAAGGAGACCTCTTGCCGAGAGTTAACCTTTCTCGGCGAGCTCCCCTGATAGCATTCTCCCATCACTGATACATCATTAGGTTGGAAAGACATCTTACCGAACCCGTTCCATTCGTTCAGAGTCTCCCTGAGTTCTTTCTATTTCCCTAAGCTTGACCCCTTTTGCTTCAGTGTGACCATCAAGAGTTGATGTGACACTATGGCGAAGCCGGCAATTCTTCTCGAGCTCATTTCCACATCAGTAAGACTCCTCAATGTCGGCCAAAGGCTATGGCGAGTTCCCCTCGGTTAGACCAATGTCTCTTTCATTGGGAAATCCATCGCTGTCAGTGTGACCTATAGCGAACTCCCCCTATCCCTCAGCGAGACGCCATGCCTATTGGCCAGACCTCCTACCAAAGGCAAAATTATCGCCAAACTGAAACTTTTGGTGGGACCCTCTTCTTTCGGTTAGACTTATGGAAATATCCCTTTTGTGTCACCGAGACTCTAGCACATCGGCTAGACTTTATGCCAATAGCACAACCTTTTGCCGAGCTTTTCATTTTGGGGAGACCTCTCTGTAGTCATAGTGATGTGTATTCTTTGATTCCAAATGTGTTGTTGTAACATCCTCTTTCTGGGGAGACATCTTGTAGACCTTATGTCTCATTGAAACCTTTATGTGCTCACTTTTGGTCACTGTGACAACCTCATTCTCTCCTCGATGAAGCAACATGTCGGTGTGACATCTTAGGTCGGCGAGACTGCAGGACCTCATACCGATAGATCCCTTCTTGTGCTTTGTCGGTGAGACCAAATGTACTCACCGAGACTTCTCTCTGAAGGAAATTCTTTCACCGAGATGATATCCTTATCGGTGGTCAGAAAGACTTAAGGAGCTCGGCAAGACCATACACCGAAGAAGGCAACTCATGTCGAAGCGGATGCTTGTTTGCACTAGTCGGTGAGACATGAAGAAATAGCTGAGACTTCTTCCCGAAGTCAAATCTTCATGCCGAAATGTGTTCTCCCTATCGCCAATCGGTGAGACATAAAGATCTCACCGAGACCTTTCTCTAAAGGAGACCTTCATGCTGATGGGAAACTCTTAGTCGCTGAGACGATGATTGACCTCTTGGTGATAGATACCTGTATGTGAATGCCACTCGCCATGACATCTCTACGGTCTTGCCGATAGGCAACATAGACACATATTTAATAGAATGTACTGGTAGTCGGCAAGACACCTACAAGGTCTTGCCAACTTTCTTCTTAGAGGAAAATTATGACCAACTAGATTGAGGAACGTATTTCAACTAAGCTCTCTTGGAAAATATCATCACGTGTGTGATTTGATCTTAAAAAATAGAGTCCCCATCAGTCCTCAGAAACACATAAGATATATTATCCTAAGATACACTATTTCCTATGATAATGTCATTCAATTTCCAACGAGAAGAAAACCAACTCAAGCTGAAACAGAACCAAAATTTAACAGAACCAGCAGGCAACCCATGCAAAAAATAGAAGAACTCCAAAGAGAAAAGCAAATAACCAAAGGCAATAAAACCAAAAGAGAAGGGGGACCCATTTTGTTCCAAAATAAAATGGGGTGGTTATGCATGGCATAACAAGTAGTCTTCCCACTTATACTACTGATCCATGCAATACATCCTAAGTAGGTCTTCCAATATTTAATTCACCCTTTTTGATTTTCCATCCATTTTCAGATGATATGTTGAACTAATATTCAATTGAGTCCCCAGTGCAGAAAATAAAGTTTTCCAAAACCTAGAAGTGACTTGTGCATTCCTATCTGAGATAATCTTCTCAAGAATCCCATTAAACCTAAACACTTCTTGCACAAATTTCCTTGCTATGACAAGTTCTCCATCAATTAGATTCTTGGGTATAAAATGTGCTACTTTGGTAAGCTTATCTACAACCACAAGAATGGCATTGTGCTTATTTCCTAACATAGGCAATCCTTGCACAAAGTCCATACTTATGACTTGCCACTTCCTCTCTAGTATATCATGTTGGTATAATAAGCTTGCAGGATGATGATGCTCTGCTTTCACCCTTTGACACTCAAGAAACCTAGCCACAAATCTAGTGGCATTTCCTTTCATCCCTTTCTAGAAGTATAATGGCTTTACATATGCCATCATTTTTGTCACTCCAAGATGTCCAGAGTACAATGCTTCATTTACTTCCTTCCATACCAGATTTCTTAACTCTTCTACGTTAGGTACATACATCCTACCACTTTATCTAATTAATCCATTAGGTTCAAAATGAAAACCTTCATACCTAGAATCTTGCGGATTGCTAGTGAGTGCTTGCTTAACTTGTAAGTAGTACTCATCCCCTTTTCATTTCTACAACACTTGCCCTTTAAAGTTAGTTTGAATCATCACTATTGAAGCAATATGATTTCTTCAACTCAAAGCATCAACAACTTGATTTGCTTTCCCTTTTATATAACTGATATTGAAGTCATAATCAGCTATCAACTCTAACCATCTTCTATGTCTAGCATTCATATTAGGTTGAGTGAAAAGGTACTTTAACCCATTATGATCAGTTTTCATCTTAAATGGTTTTCCTAACAAGTAATGCCTCCACATTTGCAATGCGTGAACCACAGGTGCTAATTCTAAATCATGCAGTGCATAATTCATCTCTTAAGGTTTTAGCTTCCTAGACTCATAAGCAATTACTTTCCCACATTGCATTAACACACCTCCTAACCCTTTTGCACATGCATCTGTGATAACTATAAAGTTACCCTCAAGATCTAGCACTTTTAAGATCGGTGTGATGGTTAACTTCTCTTTGAGTAGGTCAAAAGCTTCTTGACACTTTTTAGTCCACTCAAATTTATTTTCTTTCTTTTGTAAAGAAGTAATTGGAAAAGCGATCTTAGAGAAGTTTGTAAAAAACTTCCTATAATACCCTGCTAGACCCATGAAACTTCTTACCTCTAACACATTCTTAGGTACAGGCCACTCAAGTAATGCCTTGATCTTAGCTAGATCTACAAAAATTCCATCTACGGAGATCACATGACCCAGATAATGTACTCTTTTTTGGAAGAATGTAAACATAGAGATTTTACCATACAACTTATGTTCTCTTAAACATTGTAGGACCATTTCAAAATGCTTGCAATGTTCTTCCTCATTTCTAGAATAAATCAAGATATTATTTAGAAAAACTAATACAAATTTGTCTAGGCAATCCCTAAATACATTATTCATCAAGTTCATAAATTTTGCAGATGTATTTGTTAAACCAAAGGGTAAAATGGTGAACTCTTAGTGTCCATATCTAGTTTTGAATGTGGTTTTAAAGATATCTTCATCCTTAATCCTCAATTGGTGATATCCAAATCTTAGATATATTTTAGATAATATGATGGCTCCCCTCATTCGATCAAAAAGATCATCTATGCATGGAAACTGATACTTGTTCTTAACTGTAGCTTTGTCAAGCATATGATATTTGATGCACAAATGGAAAGTACCATCCTTCTTTTTAACAAAGATGACTGGTGCTCCCCAAGGTGAAACACTTGATCTTATCAATCCTTTAGATAATAATGCATCCAATTGTGCCTTAAGTTCCATAAGCTCAGTGGTTGTCATCATATAAGGTACCTTGGAAATAGGTTTTGACCTTGGAACTATATCTATAGAGAATTCAAATATTATTTTCGACGGTAACCCTGATAACTCATCTGGAAACACATCTAAAAAAATTCTCAATATTGGATACTTCTCCATATCCGACTTTCCAGTTTCATCTATTTCACCATCTTTTAACTCTTGAAAACCCTAGAACTCCAAATCATCAATATCCTTTTCAATTTCTTTTATCTTTATGGAAAAGAGTTTACACCCTTTCTTCTTAGTTCTTAATAGTTGCATTGTCATGATTTGATGAATCCTGACCTCTCTAGGTATCCCTTGAAATTTTACTCAATTTCCAAAATCATCTAGGCATTCTACAATTTTAGTATGGAAATTTACCTTAGCCCTATGTCTCCACAACCAATTCATACCTAGGATAACATCATATGATCCTAGAGGTGTGACATAAAGGTTTACTTCCGTAGAAAAACTGGGTAGTTCTATCATAGCCTCAAATAGACATTGATCCACCTTTGCTCTTATTTGGTTTGCATACTCTACATCCCAAGACATTTCCATGTATCTAGCCTTCCTAGATAATTGCTTAGCTACTTTAGGTGAAATGAAATTCTCAGTTGCACCAATATCAATAAGAACAAAAATAGGTAAGCCAAACAAAATACCTGGTGTTTCTACTAGAGTTACTTGGTATTCTGCCTGACAATCATCCACAGTTGCATATATCTTTTGTTGAAACATCGCTTGTTGGGTGGGTAATGGATTACCATATGGTCATGATCCAAAATTTCTATTGGGATACTTGTTAGCATAGTGGTCCCCTCTACATATAAAACATCCCATAGCCGATCCTCTTTTCCTTGCAGGTTCTCCAGACTTGTTGACATTTTCATTAGCTCTGTTGGTATTACCCATGCTAGAATCATTTCTTTTACGCTCTCTTCTAGACTCCTTTCCATCATTGCAGAAACTTTTTCCCTTTTTCCTTGGAACATTTTTGTATAGGTTCCACCTTCTTTGGAGCTATTTTTTCAAGAACTTCCATATCCTTCTTTTTCTCTCTTCTTTCTTGACGAGTTGAGTTAGCCTTGAGCTTT
The DNA here is from genome assembly GCA_007258455.2 of Sequoia sempervirens. Taxonomy (NCBI): domain Eukaryota; kingdom Viridiplantae; phylum Streptophyta; class Pinopsida; order Cupressales; family Cupressaceae; genus Sequoia; species Sequoia sempervirens. The sequence goes on from VDFB02359152.1 coordinate 22,325, forward strand.
TGCTCCTATTAAGTGCTTTCTCATATACAAGATCCATTGTTGTTGGACTGTGCATATCCACTTCTCCTCTGATCTGACTATTAAGTCCCATAATAAATTTTCTAATGTGGAAGCACTCATCCTTGTGATATATGGGAATATAGCACAGAAGTCGGGTAAACTTCTCCCAATACTCGTTGACCATCACAGTACCTTGTCTCAAACCCTGGAAATTTGAGATTTTTTAGTCATAATAGAGTTGTGGCAACCATCTCTTATGGAAAAACTCCACAAATTCTCCCCATGTCAACTTCCATGAGTTAATATTAACTTCCAACTTTTTGTTCATCCACTAGTTAGACGCTTCTCCTGCTAATTGATATGCACCCCACGCGGCTTTAGTAACCTCATCATAGTTTCGTATTTCAAAATAATTTTCCATTTGGACAAGCCACACCTCAGCCTCATCTATGCCAACACTTCCATCAAACTTGGGTGGGATAACGTTCTTCATGTCCTTGGAAATTTTGGAAGCCACAAGCTTCTTATTCCTTTCTTCAGATTGAGTAGGTGATTTTTCCCCCTCGTGATCATGGGTTTCATCATGTCCATGAGAAGATTTTTCTCCCTCATACTCATTAATGGGAACTTCATTCTCTAACCTATCCTTAACTCTTTCCTACTCAAGGTTAGCCAACCTTGCTAAGATTTGGTCAAGTCTAGCCTCAACTCTGGCGGTTCCTTACCCAACCTCTTGGCTTCCACCAGGATTAGTTTGTGTCCTCACCATCTTTATGAGATCAATTTTTTACTTGAATGTTTATCCATGTTATACTAAATTATATTATCAACTATCTTATGGAAAACATTAAAAATGGCATTCATACACACATAAATAATTCCACATAAGATTAAGCACATGCTTTTTGAAAAATGTATAATTTTATTCATTTCATGAGGATTTCAATATCCCTTTGATTACATGGAGTGACTATTTAGATAGTCAAGTGGAGAGTATCCCTCGAATTCACTCTTTGACACATAACTTAATGGATTATAAACTATAGACTGAGACTATTGTTGATCCCTATCTTTTTGTTCATCCCTCATTTGTTCGTACCTATCCCAGAAAGGATATTATCCTTCAGATTTATCATCTGAAACATAGTTACGAGTTTCAGTGCCAATATGGTGTTCATCAATAGTGTAGTCTACCCTTATCATAGACATTTTCTCATGAGACCATTTCTCATTTGGCTACTCTCAAGGTACATATCCCTCAGACTCGTTACTCAAGGAAATTACTATTACTTTTACCAATGGAAGAACTCTAGGGTCCCTAAAGATAATTTTTGGATTGACACTTTCTTCCTATGGCATATCCCTAGAAAGTGGTAATGACTTAGACTTCTCTAGTCAGATGGTCGGTAAGAAGTTGTACATAGCCTCCCTAAGCGTATTTCTTTTCACATCACTGATCTGAGAGAGTGTGTGACTAAAGGTTTCAGTGTCACTCAACCAGATGGCATTGTCATAGTTGGTACCCTCTATTATTCTAACAATGGCTTCTCTTTCCTTCTTGGCCTTGAGGTAGCACTCATTTCTTATTACTGACTTTTGAGTTGTTAATCTAAGATACACCTGTTACCTGATTTTTAGCTTTTAGTTGAAATCAGGTAACTTAGTGTTTGTTCTTTTCATGTTGTTTAAACATTTAAGGATAAAACCATAAAACTGTAAAGCAAATTACATTTTGTCATTTCAATGTTGCATTAAAGCAAATGAGAAAGAGAATCATAGATATACAAATGTAGTCTTTTATTGATAATCCTGAAATATGCATGTCCCTCACAAGCCAAGGGACTAACTCTCTTATTCAATGAACATATGAAGCAACTCATACATGAATAAGTAGAAGAAAGAAAAAATGTGCATATAGGAATGGAACCAGTCATTGCCTGAGAATGATTGGTTGTAGGTTGCCTGACTGCTCTCTGCTGCTGCCCCGAGCCACTTGTGTCCCTCCCAGCTCTGTAATACTCGTCACCCTACATCTGAAGAAAACATGATGTTAGAGTGAAGCTCTAAGCAATGAAATATTCAATCCTTAGATACACACCCACCTATGCATGCATAAACTGATCCATAAGTGCATTAAACAAGCATGCAAACCTTGGATGTCTCAGAAAACAATGAAGTCGTCAAACACATCCAACATATGCATTTATTATCTAACTGTTTGCTTCAAGTGCAGATTTAGGACAAGTCTGGTTATTGTTCTAATTCAGATTAAATACAGCATGTGGGGTAAATGTGGCTCCCACAAGGGTAGAGCTCAACATGCTTTGAAAGAAAAGGAAATTGAGCAACTTGATCAAAGATTTATCTCTTATCAATTCATTAAATCAATATGGAATCACATCAGTTGATCAAATTTCATTATCAGATTCAAAAGATGCATCAAGTTCAATTATGCATCTATTAAATAATGAGGAATCATTTCAAGTTGTTGTAAGGCCCCTCTCATTGTAATCCTTTGGGGCAGTCACACATCACATAGGTGAGCTGCTACGTCACCCACATATGCGATAGGTGGTTGTCCAATAAAGTTAGAATGAGGAGAGTGTGTATATTTATTACACATAGTAGAGGAAAGAGCAATGGTTGAATCAAGGTCATGATACATGTACAAGGACAACACCTTTACAAGAGCTACAGGAGGAAAAGTGGATTGATATTATTCATTCATAGGTGTACTTGGGAAAATGAATGTAATAGGTAAAGGTCATTGTCATTGATAAGGACAGCCAACAATGGATGCTACAGGTGTCATGTAGGGGAGCATGAAATTGAAGACAGTCCTCCTGACTGTGGATGTGAAACAATGCACAAGTAAACGGTGAGCAGTGTCAACATCTTTTGAGTTGTAGGCCCAAATGTTCAACATCATTTAAGTTGCAGCTAGATCATCATCTATGAAGAGAATAGGGAATAGAAAATAATGAACATTTCTTTAGTCATACATTGATCTAGGGGGTGGGAATGTAAAAATAAATGGATGGTCTTATGAAGTATGCAAGGGATAGCATCATGACCATAAGACATAGGCCTGCTCCTGTTGACAAAACAAAGTTCAAGTGAAGAAGCAGATTGTGTAATGAAGAGCAGAGTCTTCAATAAATTTCACAGTCATGTTTTCAGATCACAGGTGGATAGTGATCAAACTCATGTGAAAGTCAAAGTCTTCAAAATTGCATTGTCAAAACAATGATGGAATCCTTGTAGTGCCTGTAAGTGTCATGAATGCAAGACACGGAGAGGCAAATCATAAAGTTAATATAGCACTGTTCCTCCATAGCATGAGTATCAAATGCAGAAAACATAGTGGTGGTTGGAGTAGTACATTAAGCTCAGGAATCTCAAACCCCAAAAAGACAAAAGCAAGATGGTCACAGTTCAGAGATATTTGGGGGTTGCAAGAATTCAACTATGGATAGATGTGGGATATAAATAGCCCTAAGCTGAATTCACAGAGCTGGTTGTGTAAAGGAGATCCATATAGTTCGGTGAGTGAAAGCATGAAACAAGAATCAACAAGTTGGGAAGAAAATTCTCTTAATGGTGGGGAATTGCAATTAATGTCAAATGAATTAGAAGTAGTGAACTTTGAGGATCAGATTGACATATCAGAGTCTTACCAATTGCAAGGATCTTAATCTGAAGTTAAATGATAGCAAATGCTCCATCACAGGCTATCTTATCAAGCAAGAAAAGAATGAATCAAACAATGAGAATCAATTTCAATAGAATACTATTGTGAACTCAACCGAAAGTAAAAATGCTATGCTAAATAGTGAGAAGGGAGCCATACAATGCAAATTAGTGGTCAACCAACATGGCATTCCATGGGAGTATAATCATAACACTGAACATGGCATCAATGCAAAAAAGCACAACACTGTCATGATAGTAAAGAGGAGTGAAGTTGTTGATGTGCAATGGATTCTCAACAAAGTAGCCCTGCCACTAGGAGATCAAAAAAAAATCAACTTCAAGGGTAACCAGCAGTATAGCATTTTCCCATCATCCTTAGTGTCTTTGATTACTTTTCTGTTGAGTATACAGTCCTTAATGCACAAGGATTTTCCCAGTGAGCAAGATCATGATGAAACCTCATAATAGTGGAAATACACAGGAAATGTAGAAAGAAAAGCAAGTTACTCCTATCATTTTTGCATAATAAAAGGGCTCAAGATAACATTATTTTCACTAATTTTCAAAGAGAAAAGTGTAGAAATAAACATTCCAACTTTTCTGCTTAGATTAAGACTCAAGGCTGAGCCATGACATTGAGGTAAATGATCATGAAGAAATGGGAAAGAGGCATAGAGTTCATGTTGTGCAACAGCATTGAATCATTTAGAAAATCATGTTTTGTTCACAAGGGCAACATTGTTTTGTGGAACAATTGACCGTGATAGCTCTTGTTTAACTGACCAACCATCATGAAATCTCATTCATATTATAATCTTGCATGTTTTTTGAAAGCATAGGAGCGATTTTCTTAAAAATGATTTTCTACAAGAAAACATGCAATCGTGGATGCATACACAGAGGGCTTTTTATTTGCAAAAATATAGAAAATGCCCAGGAGATTCATTAGGAAAAATTAAACATATTCATTATTTCATTTCTTTCCAAAGCTCGAATTGAGCTTATATTCACTGAAAAGGAAAGAGAAAATCAAGATACACATCGGATGGAGTTTACGTGAGTTCATTTGTTTATTTTCTTTGAATGTGCAAGTCAAAACCTTTATGGGAGCTTCAAAAAGTCACTTCAATGGCAACCCAAATGCAGGTGAAGCTTTCATAGAAAGAAATCATGAAAAAATCTGTGTCTGAAAGTATTCATAGCCACAGCCTTGAGGGCTCAAGTGGCTTTCAAATGGAGAAAAGGAAGCTGGATTTGTCAAAGAACAACGTTTACCTCGTTTCCAATGGTTCCCATGAGGAAAAATCACATAGGATCTCCCATGATAACCATGTAAATGCCACCCTTGAAACCCTATGGTAGTTGCAGCAACCTCCAGAAATCTCGATAGAAAGAATGAACGTTTTTCCTTCACTTTGCTTCGTGGTGTTTAGGGTTTGTTACCCTAATTGTTTAGTCGATGGGAAACTTTTTTTTATTTTTCCTTCTTTTTTAAAAACCGGCATGACTAATGATAGTCGTGGCCTAAGACTTTAGGTCTTATGCTTTATGTCTTTTTTTTCAAAATTATATGTGCCTTGCCTCTTTTTACCTTTGCATTGAATTGCAATGTGAAACATTTTTTATAATTAAGTGAAAATTTGCAATCACTTAATTATAAATGTTTTATTTAAATGTGAAGTATTGATGTTGTAACATGTAATTAGCTATGTTTTGAAAGGTACATGAGTCAAGGCATCAAGCCAAATGTCTTTATGTTTGCATCAATTATAAAAATTTGAAGCATTTGAGTTAAATGATGTCATTATAAATCATTTAATTGAAATTGCTATTTTGTAAATGGAAGATGAAAAGGCATGTGCTTTAAGGACAGTCAAAGGGAGCAGGTTGAAAACATGTGTGAGATTTGGTGATGACTTGTCAAACATGCAGAAAGTGTGGAAGGCTTGGAGAGACATGTGCCATTTTGGGGGCTATTTTATCACACCTTCAGTGTGATCTTGGATTGGACTTGACTTTGGACCATTTGGAGGACCTTATCGAGTGTTTTTGGAAGCTTCTATTTTGGCTTGTGTGTTTCATCTGACCTAGGGTTTCTAGAAGGACCTTTGTGGGTTGTTGGTTGCAGTTTGGGCTTAAGTATGTTCATTTTGAATTTTTTAGGGAGTTATTTCTTCCTTCTTGCAGGCATTATGGTTTTTGGAGCCCTTTTCATGGCAGAGGACTGCATTGTGACTCATTATCAGACATTTACAGCAATTTGTAACACCTTTTTGATGAATAAGTTAATATATTTTACCTTCTGATTATGTTGTTTATTGTGAAAGCCTTTTAAATGGTTGATGAAATCTTATGGCAAAGTTGTTTTCCCTTTGATTTTGTCATGTTTTTCTTTTCCTTTATGCAGTTGGTATGAATTTGCAAGTCATAACATGTGTTTTGTCAATTTAGGACAAAGTCTAAGCTATGAGGGTGCCATTTTCTTCCTTCTAGATATTGTCCATGACATTTTTAGCCTTATTATGAAACACTGATGCAAAGCCATATGGAGTTTTGAGTTGTGTAAACCACTGTTAAGCTATTGACCACTCTTGTGTGTGAAAGTAGTTGTATGGGTCTGAGAAATATCATTATGTGCATCACCATAGGGGTTAGTTTTTCTTTTCATGCCTCTTTTTCCCCTTTTCCCAGCAAGATAGTTTAGGTGACACCATCAAAAGGGAAAGTCAGCCCATAATCAAGAAGTCTGCTTTCAAACAGGTTACCCACAACCTGAAATCAGTCCCATGTTAGTCCAAATCTACTGAACCACTCAAGGCTTAGCAAACAGGGTGAAGTTTTGGGGAACTAATAGTTTTGACACACCTGGTGGGACCGTGAACTACTTCTTAGTTCATGTTTATGCATTTTATTGTTGTTGTTTGGTGTGTGCAGCAGTACTTTCAGCCTTTTGGAGGCATTTTCTTTACATGCTTGGCTACTCCGGGAGAATAACAACTGGTTTCAAGCAAATTAAGTGTTGGTATGTTCTTATTTCTAGAAAATAAGATCTAGTTTTCTTTCTTTACAAGAAATTTTAATGTATTTCCAACTTCTATGAATGCTCCAAAATGTCTACATTTTATGAAGGCATGTTCTATCACCCAGCATATCATGAAACTGCTAATCATCCCTCATTTCATGAAAATGCTGCTCATATACAGAATTATCAGCCATATCAAAATGAGTATGCAACTATTTTTAGTCCAAGTACCTTTGCTACATGAGATTATCAATATTCTCCACAAGTTTTCCACCCTCCCACCCCTGCTTAGTTTGTGCAACAGCCTGTATATGTCCAACAACAATCCCAACAAAACCCTCATAATGTCAACCAACATGCTTATCCACATGCCCAATCTCAGAGGGTTAACAACATGAGCATTGATGACATAATCTCTGATTTTCAAAGGAAAATGATGGATATTGAAGGACATCAGGAGGTTGATTGGCAACAAGAATAGCAAGCTTACCAAGCTCAAACACATGAACAGGAATGGGAGGCCAAAAAGAGGCAATTTGAGGAGAATCTTTCCCAGCAGCTTGCTATAAAAGATGCAGAAATGAGGCTACAATTTTCCAAACAAGAAGTTCCCAAGTACAAGTTTGCAAGCTTTAGGCAGAATAAGCCTCTAGAATCCCCTAGTAAGTCTTCTCATTCTGAAGTTCTGAGTTTTAAGGGATTCAATTCAATTCAAGAGAATGTAGTGCCTGTACAAGATCAATCCATCATCCCTCAAGAGCAGCCCATTGATCCAGATGACTTACTCCTCATGGAGAGGATTAGCAAAGTAAATCCAATGCATTTAGCTATAGCATGTTACCAACTATAGTAGAAAAAGCTCAAACAGGAGGAGGCTAAGCTAATGGGAAAACATATTGAAGATATTCCCCAAGTAGAAGGCTCTTACGAGGTCAAACTTGAGAAGCTAGACCTTCCAATTGAGAAGCAAAGTTTTCAACAATGTGCTGAGGAGACCAGCCATTTAGAATAGAAAATTTTAGAACCAAAGAAGGATGGGTATCCCCAAGTCATTAGTTATGCAGTTGGTGAGTTTTCATGTACAGAGGTGGATAGTCAGGCAAATCAGATTCTAATCACAAAACTTGTAATTATAGAACAACAAATAGATGCAAAGGAACAGCATCTTCTCTTCCCTCAACAATGTTGTCCTGAGGAAAATGATAATCCTCTTATCATTAAAGATACTGAGCAAACTGATGAGGAGTTGTTCTAGGATGATTTGGAAGTTTTCATTTCAAGCTTGGATAATAAACAGTCTTCTAGTGAGGGGCATCAGGTAAATACCAATATGACAAGTGAAATAGAGATTGAACTCATCAATCCCTTACTAATTTGTTTGATGAGCTCCCTGGTTTTGTGGAGGAAACAGTCATGTTTTATCCTACATCTTGGGAATTAGAGGATTCCAATCAGAAAGATGAGATCAAAGAAATAGCTCATGAAGATGAACTGTGTTGTCCCAACCAATAGGGGGAGACAAGTAAACACTAGGAGCTAGGTGAAGAAGAGGTTGATATGTTTTGGTATGATGGAATGCCTTCATTTGTTGAACAAAGTGAAGAAGGTATGCCTATGATAACATAAGATTTGGGATAGCTACTTGATGTTCAGCGGTGTGATGAGCTACTAGTTCATGAAAATCAATATGGGAGTGAAGCTTTGGCTCATGAAGTATTTTCATTTTGGGATGATCTACAATCTATTTTGGCTCATGAAGAAGCCTCCTTTTTCCCAATTTTGGTTGTTGAACCAACATCCTTTGAAGCAAAAGATCAAGAACAGTACATGGAACAACAACATCATTTGGAGTTACAGGAAACTAGCATGACAAGTTCTGGATTCACAATTTCCAAAGGATGCCTGATCAGGCATCTAGCTAGAATGGAGGCCAATAAATATAGATACCTTGCTTGCACCCAAGCATGATGGTATAGCTAAGGAGGAGCACACTCAAGTTACCTTTCCACCTCAAAACAAGAATGTTCACATTCCATATGTAAAGGTTAGTAGGCTTGTATATATTCTTCAAGACATATTGCAGTTGTTTGCTAAGGATCTATTTATGTTCCCTTTCTTTACAGTTGTTCCCTAGCATGGAAAATATTGCAAATTCTTTAGAAAAGGCAACTATTTCACCCAACCGGTTAATGGGTTTGTTTGACCAGCTTCTTTTCTAGTTGGAGTAGGTAGTGTAGTTTCATTTCAAATGCAGCTTTATTTTCCCTAAGTGTTGTTTTTGCACAGTTAGTTAGTTTGATTCTTTTCTGTTGGGTTTTTCAATAAATTTCAAGGTGTCTCTTGCTGTTCTAATGAGTTACAACAATCTACTATGATTTTTTCAAGTGGTGTTGGTTTTCTGAGTGACCACGTGCCCAATAGATAAGCTTAGGCAGCTAGTCTCATGTTTAGCAAGCAAACATATAAGCAGATGTCGAGAAAAATGTTACCTGATTTTTAGCTTTCAGCTGAAATCAGGTAACTTAGTGTTTGTTCTTTTCATTTTTTTAAACATTTATGGATAAAACCATAAAAATGCTAGTTTCAATATGCATGAACAAGTGATGATCAAATAAAGGAGATTACATTTTGTCATTTCAATGTTGCATTGCAGCAAATGAGAAAGAGAATCATAGATATACAAATGTAGTCTTTTATTGATAATCCTGAAATATACATGTCCCTCACAAGCCAAGGGACTAACTCTCTTATTCAATGAACATATGAAGCAAATCATACATGAATAAGTAGAAGAAAGAAAAAATGTGCATATAGGAATGGAACCAGTCATTGCCTAAGAATGACTGGTTGCAGGTTGCCTGACTACTCTCTGCTGCTGCCCCAAGCTGCTTATGTCCCTTCCAGCTCCGTAATACTCATCACCTTGCATCTAAAGAAAACATGATGTTAAAGCGAAGCTCTAAGCAATGAAAGATTCAATCCTTAGATACACACCTACCTATGCATGTATAAACTAATCCATAAGTGTATTAAACAAGCATGCAAACCTTGATGTCTCATAAAGCAATGAAGTCATCAAACACATCCAACATATGCATTTATTTTCTAATTGTTTGCTTCATGTGCAGATTTAGGACAAGTCTAGTTATTGTTCTGATTTAGATTAAATACATCATGTGGGGTAAATGTCGCTCCCACAAGGGTAGAGCTCAGCATGCTTTGAAAGAAAAGGAAATTGAGCAACTTGATCAAAGATTTATCTCTTATCAATGCATTAAATCAATATGGAATCACATCAGTTGATCAAAATTCATTATCAGATTCAAAAGATGCATCAAGTTCAATTATGCATCTATTAAATAATAAGGAAGCATTTCAAGTTGTTGTCAAGCCCCTCCCATTGTAACCCTATGGGGCAGTCACACATCACATAGGAAGGTGAGTTGTTAGGTCACCCACATATGCAACAGGTGGTTGTCCAATAAAGTTAGAATGAGGAGAGTGTGTGTATTTATTACACATAGCAAAGGAAAGAGAAATGGTTGAATCAAGGTCATGATACATGTACAAGGACAACACCTTTACATGAGCTATAGGAGGCAAAGGGGGTTGATATTATTCATTCATAGGTGTACTTGTGAAAATGAATGCAATAGGTAAAGGTGATTGTCATTGATAAGGACAACCAACAATGGATGCTATAGGTGTCATGTAGGGGAGCATGCAATTGAAGACAGTCCTCCTGACCGTGGATGTGAAACAATGCACAAGTAAACAGTGAGCAGTGTCAACATCTTTTGAGTTGTAGGCCCAAGTGTTCAACATCATTTAAGTTGCAGCTAGATCATCATCTATGAAGAGAATAGGGAATAGAAAATAATGAACATTTCTTAAGTCAAACATTGATCTGGGGGGTGGGAATGTCAAAATAAATGGATGGTCTTATGAAGTATGCAAGGGACAGCAAGATGAACACAAGACATAGGCCTGCTCCTGTTGACAAAACAAAGTTCAAGTGAAGAAGCATATTGTGTAATGAAGAGAAAAGTCTTCAATAAAGTTCACAGTCATGTTTTTAGATCACAGGTGGACAGTGATCAAACTCATATGAAATTTAGAGTCTTCACAATTGCACTATCACAGCAATGATGGAATCCTCGTAGTGCCTGTAAGTGTCATGAATGCAAGACATAGAGAGGCCAAGCATAAAGTTAATATAGCCCAACTCTTCCATAACATGAGTATCAAATACAGAAAACATAGTGGTGGTTGGAGTAGTACATTAAGCTCAGGAATCTCAAACCCCAAAATGACAAAAGCAAGATGGTCACAGTTCAAAGATATTTGGGGGTTGCAAGAATTCAACTATGGATAGATGTGGGATATAAATAGCCCTAAGCTAAATTCACAAAGCTGGTTGTGTAAAGGAGATCCATATAGTTCAATGAGTGAAAGAATGAAACAAGAATCAACAAGTTGGGCAGAAAATTGTCTTAATGGTGGGGAATTGCAATTAATGTCAAATGAATTAGAAGGAGCAGTGAACTTTGAGGATCAGATTGACATATCAGAGTCTTTCCAATTGCAAGGATCTGAATCTGAAGTTAAATGACAATAAAATGCTCCATCACAGGCTATCTTATCAGGCAAGAAAAGAATGAATCAAACAATGAGAAACAATTTCAACAAAATACTATTGTGAACTCAACTGAAAGTAAAAATGCTATGCACTAAATAGTGAGAAGGGGGACATACAATGCAAATTAGTGGTCAACCAACATGGCATTCCATGGGAGTATAGTCATAACACTCAACATGGCATTAATGCAAAAAAGCACAACACTGTCATGATAGTAAAGAGGAGTGAAGTTGTTGATGTGTAATGGATTCTCAACAAAGTATCCTTGCCACTAGGAGATCAAAAAAAATTTCAACTTCAAGGGTAACCAACAGTATAGCATTTTCCCATCATCCTTAGTGTCTTTGATTACTTTTCTATTGAGTATACAGTCCTTAATGCACAAGGATTTTCCCAGTGAGTGAGATCATGATGAAACCTCATAATAGTGGAAATACACAGGAAATGTAGAAAGAAAAGCAAGTTACTCCTATCATTTCTGCATAATAAAAGGGCTCGAGATAACATTATTTTCACTAATTTTCAAAGAGAAAAGTGCAGAAATAAACATTCCAACTTTTCTGTTCAGATAAAGACTCAAGGCTAAGCCATGACATTGAGGTAAATGATCATGAAGAAATGGGAAAGAGGCATAGAGTTCGTGTTGTGCAACAGCATTGAATCATTTAGAAAATCATGTTTTGTTCACAAGGGAAACATTGTTTTGTGGAACAATTGACCGTGATAGCTCTTGTTTAACTGACCAACCATCATGAAATCTCATTCATATTATAATCTTGCATGTTTTTTGAAAGTAGAGGAGGGCTTTTCTTAAAAATGATTTTCTACAGGAAAACATGCAGCCATGGATACATACACAGAGGGCTTTTGATTTGCAAAAATATAGAAAATGCCTAGGAGATTCATTGGAAAAAATCAAACATATTCATTATTTTATTTCTTTCCAGATCTCAAATTGAGCTTATATTCACTGAAAAGGAAAGAGAAAATCAAGATACACATCGGATGGAGTTTACATGAGTTCATTTGTTTATTTTCTTTGAATGTTCCAGTCAAAACCTTTATGGGAGCTTCAGAAAGTAACTTCAATGGTGACCCAAATGCAGGTGAAACTTTTATAGAAAGAAATCATGAAAAAATCTGCATCTAAAAGTATTCATAGCCACAGCCTTGAGGGCTCGGGTGGCTTTCAAATGGAGAAAAGGAAGCCAAATCTTTCAGAGAACAACGTTTACCTCATTTCTAGTGGTTCCCATGAGGAAAAATCACACAGGATCTACCACGATCACCATGTAAATGTCACCCATAAAACCCTATGGTAGTTGCAGCAACCTCCAGAAATCTCGATAGAAAGAATGAATGTTTTTCCTTCACTTTGCTTCTTGGTGTTTAGGGTTTGTTACCCTAATTTTTTAGTCGATGGGAACTTTGGTTTATTTTTCCTTCTTTTTTAAAAATCAGCACGACTAATGATGGTCATGGGCTAATACTTTAGGTCTTATGCTTTGTCTTTTTTTTCAAAATTATATGTGCCTTGCCTCTTTTTACTTTTGCATTGAATTGCAATGTGAAACATTTTTATAATTAAGTGAAAATTTGCAATCACTTAATTATAAATGTTTTATTTAAATGCAAAGTATTGATGTTGTAACATGTAATTAGCTATGTCTTGAAAGGTATGAGTCAAGGCATCAAGCCAAATGTCTTTATGTTTTCATCAATTCTAAAAATGTGAAGCATTTGAGTTAAATGATGTCATTATAAATCATTTAATTGAAATTGCTATTCTTTAAATGCAAGATGAAAAGGAATGTGCTTTAAGGATAGTCAAAGGGAGCAGGTTGAAAAAATGTGTGAGATTTGGTGATGACTTGTCAAACATGCAAAAAGTGTGGAAGGCTTGTTTTTTTTTACTATTTTGGAGAGACATGCGCCATTTTGGGGTTTGTTTTATCACACCTTCAGTGTGATCTTGGATATTGTGCTTGACTTTGGACCATTTGGAGGACCTTTTGGAGTGTTTTTGCAAGCTTCTATTTTGGCTTGTGTGTTTCATTTGACCTAGGGTTTCTAGGACTTGTGTGGGTTGTTGGTTTCAATTTGGGCTTAAGTATGTTCATTTTGAATTTTTTAGGGAGTTCTTTCTTCCTTCTTGCAGGCATTGTGGCTTTTGGAGCCCTTTTCATGGTAGAGGACTACATTGTGACTCATTATCATACATTTACAGTAGTGTGTAACACCTTTTTGATGAATAATTTAATATAGTTTACCTTCTCATTATGTTATTTATTGTGAAATCCTTATAAATGGTTGATGAAATCTTATGGTGGAGTTGTTTTCCCTTTGATTTTGTCATGTTTTTCTTTTCCTTTATGCAATTGGTATGAATTTGTAGGTCATAACATGTGTTGAGTCAGTTTAGGACAAAGTCTAAGCTATGAGGGTGTCATTTTCTTCCTTCTAGATGTTGTCCATGACATTTTCAACCTTAGTATGAAAAACTGATGCAAAGGCATATGGAGTTTTGAGTTGTGTAAACCATTATTAAGTTATTGACCACTCTTGTGTGTGAAAGCAACTATATGAGTCTGATAAATATCATTAGGTGCATCACCATAGGGGTTAGTTTTTCTTTTCATGCCTCTTTTTCCCCTTTTCCCAACAAGATAGTTTAGGTGACACCATCAAAAGGGGAAGTTGGCTCATAATCAGGAGGTCTACTTTCAAATAGGTTACCCACAACCTAAAAGCAATCCCATGTTAGTCCAAATCTACTAATTCCACTCAAGGCTTAGCAAACAGGGTGCAATTTTGGGGAACTAACAACACCATCCTAGCACAAGAATTCACAACATTAGATAATGTTGGATAGAAAGAATGATGAGCTCATAGGTTCCAGAGCTAAACCTAGTAACTTTGATACCACATGTAACAAACTAACCCTTCAATGAATTAAAAATTCCTAATTTTTCACCTTGCGAGTAAATAAACTATGTAACAAGCCATTGAAATAAAAAAAAAGTTCTTTTCTTTATTGAGAATACACAAACAAAGATGCATAACATAATACAATAAGGATTTCATTTCATTACAATAATTTTATAAGTTACAATCTTACAAGAATGCATACATTTACATACATAGCTCAATGAGCTTTGAAAAAAATAGTTATAAGACGAACTAGGATCCTCCCTTTCAAATCTTGGTTCTTTTGTCACCTGTTGTCGAGGAGAAGCATCACTCAAGCACTTTTTTTTCAACTGTGGACTCTTAATACAGTCCCCAGTACATCTATCATTCAAAAAATGGCCCTTCCCTTCAACGAAGAGATTGGTAGAGTAACTGAGCATAGTGTTGTGTCCTACATAACTAGAACTTGTAAACCCACAATCTGGAACTAGCATGTAATACTAGATCATGATGAACTGAAAATGGAGCTAGAGGCAGTCACACTACTTTGGCCAAAGTGTTCTCATTCATTACTTTGAATGAAGGTCATCTATCACATACACTACTTAGGGCTGATTTGAATTAAGGCCATCTTAAACTACACATAGGTATTTCCTTCAATGGATAATCTATCATCCCAGAGATAACCTATCACTATTTTAACATACTTGGAATAAGCCTACTTAACAAGTAAATACACAAGCTCCCTCCCATACTAGATAAAAAAAACCTAGGAGTAAGCACAAGCTATTCTAGTTAAATCAATAACTTAGCTAAGTGTGACACATATGCCACTCATGTTCAATCATATCTAGTATATAATACCTATGATAAACATCAATCTCCTATTATGGAGTACATACAATCACATCATAAAAATAGTATAACATCTTTTATTTCCTTTTCAAAGCTATTCTTATTTCCCTAAATGAAAGTTCTCATAAAAGACAATTCAAACATTCATAGAGAACAATATATTACAAATAAAATAACAAAAGAGAATATCCTCATGCATGTTATCTCTTATCCAATAAATTGACAGCAATGCAGCTTCACCAAAAAACAACTAGACTAATTATAGCTTCTGAAGAGATGTCACAATTAACTTCTAATACTCAAGTTGATGGAATACTTATCTCAAATAGAAACTCTCTATCAATATAATAGAATCTTCTCTCTCTCACACAAATAAAATTGATAAAATGCAGAGTAAAAACTTGCAGTAATATGTGTCCTCAACAATTGATCAAGCACCACTATTTATATAGTTATTTTGTAACTACTCAGCCTACAGTTTAGGCATGAGTTTTGATAGCAACAAGCATGCATAGCAACACATAAATTATAGAAAAAATATGGCAAATATGTAAGCTCGTACTCAACAAAAACATCTACAGATAGACCTTGCTTGATCGATAGCAAATAGAGACTTATTCAAATTTGCACATGGATAATTCGAATTATCTCCAACAATAGACATCTACAGGTATAAGGAATCAAAGGTGGTGCCAAATCTTCCACACTATTCTCAAAGTTGGCACTATTTACATTAAATTTAAAACAATCAATAACCGATTTGCAACATCATGCTTTCATCAACTTAGACTGGGTGTGAGTCGATTTCAGATATTTATTCACTTCAAAAATTCGGTGACTAGTAACTTACAACTTAACAAATGTTGGTTCAAGCTCAAAGACATGGCACTTTAAGTTTTACCAAGTCAAAGATGATCTTACCATAGGCATCGACTAATTCTACACCATGCATTGACATAATGTAGCAAGCTATAATGAAGTATGTGTGTTCCATAAAGCGTGGCAACAAGAGTAAAACTCGGCTTCTCAAAACATAGTCATAAGCAACTTATAATCGGCCTCTATCATGGTGAATGATAGTCAATTCCCAAGCAATGGTTAATATATTAAATATATATTAATATATATAATACTGCATATACATATATATATTAATACCAATATATGTGTATATATGTATATGTATATTCATAAATATATATATATATATGTGTGTGTGTGTGTGTGTGTGTTAATATATATTTATATATATACCTTTCGCCACCAAGCAACTATACATTCGATATATACAAATAAGTATAAGCAAGATAGTATTCACATAATAAACACAATATATTGATTGTATACATATATATATATATGTATATGTATGTATATAAGTATATTCCTCTATGTACATGTATATGTATGTATACCTATATCGATACATTTGTATGGGTATGTCCATTCGCCAATGTACGCATGTATCGATACATATATACATATGGATCTATGTATATACTATACATATATATATATATATATGTTCACATTCGATTCACATATAGTTATTCACAATTACCATTGTATTGATAAACATTTACGTGTGGTACATCTATACATGTGCATATACATGTCATTAGATCCCATTGACATATATGTGCATATATACACATACTCCACGTACGTTCTTATCAATATAATCGTAATAGTGCAAGAAAGAAATCTAAAGCTCAAATAGATAAACATCACCCAATAATGCATTTTAGTAGAATCAAGACTTTTACTTATGCAAACACATCAACTAAGGATGACTTACCCTCTTCCCACAAACTAACTCAACTCAATTATTCTATTGTGGTGTGTGTTTTATGCTCATATATTTTTGTTACCGGTTACCTGACCAAGATCTTCTCCTGAGTAATACTTCCCCTCCACCTGGAGGAATTGAACATATACCTGCAACCACTAACACATGTGCATGGCAATCAATTGTTCATAACATATCCAATATATGTAAAAACATCTCCAAAGTTAGAATATCAATTCAATAACCATCCATTCACATATATGCAATACTTTTCCATGGGATAACATCAAGTGAGATAACATTCACATATAACGCATTGATAAAAAATTACAAGCATAATTTATTCATCTCCAGAATTTACATTGCATTCATATTTACCCTACATAGTAATAGTAAATAGTAGTTTCTCAATTGGGGTGTAACAATAAATCATTGTATGTGGAGGTAGAAATACAAAAATGGGGTTTAACTTAGGAAATCCCCTATACAACAAAACCTTTCCCCCTCTTTTCGTGGGTGCAAGTCAAATCCAAAATTTTCAATACAAGACAACCACTAGAAACACAGAGTAGATTTTAACCTATAGTTCAAAGTTTTTAGATCTAAAAAGAAGCATCTCATTCTAGGGTGTCCAGTGCCCCTATCCTTACAATTTAGGCTCAATTTTTTATCACAAGTTCCTATTTGTATCTCATTCTCAAATCTTCCTTTATTCTATTCCTTTCTATTTTCGTCTATGTGATAAATTATATTTTTTGATCTAGGGCTATATGTCAAATAGGCTTGTTAAAACATATTTCAAATTGATCATCTCTACAACACAAAAAAATACACAAACCCTAGGAGATTGGTTCTCCTTTGTTGCAATAAGCTAATCATCAACCCTAGTTAATTTTGTGTCCAAATGTGGTGTTAAGTTAAAAGAGGTTAATCCTAGTTGGATCTAGGATCACTTTTCCTACATCACATTTTGGTGAACTTGGCATAACTTACACTTATAATTTTCTAATTTTTATAACATAAATTCTAAAAATTAATGCAAAAATTTAGGTGTGTTGAAGATCTTGTTGTTAATTTGTATTTGTCTCATTTCAAAGCTATGCATTTTCACTCCTTGTTCATTATACATCATTAGAAAAATTGAGAAATATTTTGAATTAAATTGCATAATTTCATATTTGATTTTTCATGTTTAGGGCTTAGATCTAAGTTATTGTCATTGTCAAATCTGAATACAATTTTAGGCTGTTCAAATTTGTTATTTATGCATGCATATTTTATTGAAAAACATTAAAAATTTGAAGAATTACATATTATGATTTCAAAAGATCAAAAAGTTTCACCTTTCTGCATTTTTTTAAAAATTCACTCAGTTACAACACTTTAAATTCTAAAAACTATCATTTGAACAATTTGCATTGCCTTAAAAATATAAAATTTTATGTATGCTTATGATCTTTATATAGAAAAATTAAGTTTTCATGCATTTCTATAAATGTGTATGCATCTAGACTTGAACCTTTACACCTGTAGATTTTCACACACTGTTATTCCATTTCAAATTTTTAAAACATCAAAATTCAACTCTCTGGACTAGGGTACCTAGCACCCCTATCTAGTCAATTTGAGTTTTAATTTTTTGTGCAAAACCTTGCATGTAGTCTCTACTCAAATCCAGTTTCTAAATTTTGAAATCAATCCCACAACTTTCTAATTCTACTTTGCATCATTAGTTTGATCCATAGGATATAGAATAAATTTTTTTTCCAAAAACTTCTTTTATCATAATCAATGTCTTATTTTCTAACTTTATTAAGCAATTTAAAGAATTTTTCTTACAAGCAAGTGAAAATGAGTTTCTCTCTCCTCTTTTGATATTTTATTTTATCCCTCTCCCAATATTTCTCCTATTTGTGAGGGTATTTTGGTGCAAAAGGATGCAACCATTGATAATCATGAGAATCATGTTTGTTCTTCTCCCAATATCTCTCCTACTTGTGAGGATATCTTGGTGCAAGAGGATCAAATCTTCGATAATCATGAAAATCATGTTTGTTCCTCTCCTAATACCTCTCCCACTTGGGGGGTATCTTGGCACAAGAAGGTGTAATCATTGATACATTTTCTCCTTCAAATGATAGTAAGGTGGCTTGCATAAATGAAGATTCAAAATTGACATTAGATCCCCATTGATAGAATATCATCAAAAAATAATTCTCTATTGAAATTGTAAAATAGTTCACTCAAAGTAATCATGTACACCAAGATGTGTTGCAACAACCAAGTTATCAAGCAATTTCTCACACATATAAAGCTACAAATAATAAGCAACCAAAACAAGTGCCAACATCCATTCCATTTCCTCAACCATATCTTCCCCTAGCACCTCATCTCCCTCAACCTAGTGGTAAATATTTTGATTTTGTTGAGAAACTTCATAACACTCGAGCGAAGATATCTCTTTGAAATTTGATTCAAACATCACCTACATACCACAGGATGATCCAAGAGGCTTTACAGAAGATTGATATCTCACATTTTTTCAAACCAAATGATGTAGAAGCCTTGTTCAATTGTATGAAAACAAAAAAGTTGAATATTACATTCCCTCAACATGAATTACCTCTGTTGGAAATGGGATGTCATTTAATTGCAAATCCTAAACATTAATTATTTCATGTATCTCCTAAGTTCTTGGAATGTGTTCAACAACACTAAGATTAGGATGATATTAATTATTTGGATGAAATAAATCATGAAATTGACATTTGTAGTTATTCCTAAATAATAGGAATGTGTGGGTGCACACATGGTAAGGTGACACTCACCTTGAGTTCAGTTAACTATTCAGAGTAAGAGATAACACTTCTGAATGCATGTAAATATATGAGGAGTTAGGATTTGATGTTTGCATGCTTGAAGTTCAATTCAGTTCAGTTCTGTTCTGTTTAGTTTAGTTTAGTTCAGTTCAGAATCAGTTTAGTTTTGTTCAATTTAGTTTAGTTCAGTTCAGTTTAGTTCAGTTCAGTTCAGTTCAGTTCAGTTCAGTTCAGTTCAGTTCAGTTCAGTTCAGTTCAGTTCAGTTATGGTTCAATTGTCTTTAGTTAGTTTTAGTTGTATATTAGTTAACTTCAATTAACTTGGAATGCATGGCTAATAACATTGAGTTGTATGACAAATAACAGGGACTACCTCCAGTTAACAGGGGATGACTATTCTTTGGGAATGGTGTTGAGTAAATGTTTCAGTTAACAATAAATCACTTGGAGCCAACTTGGGCACCCAAGATGCTTTCTTGGAATTAACTCCAATGCATGATAAGATATTTTTGAAGGCTCTATTAAGTGGGACCCTCTTTTGGGTGCCATCTTTGAGGAAGAGCTTTGTAATTATCACTGAAGTGAAGGATGAGTTGTAGCTTTAGTTTGGGATGCCCAAATGGGTAAAGCACATGTTCTAAGCTTTGGTCTTCATGGTAGAACTCAACTTGAAGCAATATGGCATACCTTTTCAAGGGCTTGAGCTTGTGCATTGTAATTATCACCATTTGGAGATTACAAGGTTGCATATTGTCTCTATATCTCATTCAAGTTGAGAGTTTTCATAATTGTTATTTGCAGGTGTGAAGAAGATTGGTGAAGACAGAAGAAGCATTTAGAAGCAAGAATTGGAGCTATTGTAATTCAGAGATTGAATAATATAATAATTCTTGGTGGAGTTTTTTCCTGAAAGGGTTTCTCCATGTTATATCTTGTGTGATCTTTCTAATATCCTATCTAGTTATTCTATCAAATTCTCTCTTCATTCTACAACAGTAAAATGAATTAATCAAGATAATCACCCACAAATAATATATGTAACAAAGAAAGAGCTTACTTAGATCAACAATATTAAAGTTTTACAGAGTATTAAGCTAAGAAAACACCTCATTTTTCAACAACCTCTACCTAAGGTCAAAAACCAACCTGAGGATTTAATGATATTGGTTGTTATTAAATAAATTGGGGTTAGACATACTCTTATTGATAATGGATTGGGCCTTAATTTTTGTAGCATTGTTCTTCTAGATAATCTTGGTGTGGATAATAATCACATAGAGCCTGATAATCTTACTATTTGTATCTTTGATAATGTTGGTAGGGAGTTATTGGGGACAATCACACTACCTATTAAGGTAGGACCAGTGATTTTTCTTATCTATATCCATGTTATGCAAAAACCTCTTTCATATAATCTTCTCCTTAGTAGACCATGGATTCATTCCATGAAGGGAGCCTCATCTACTCTTCACCATAAAATGAAGTATGAGTATAATAACAAGGTACATAGGGTTAAAGAAAATACAAAAAATTATAATTTACAAGTTGAAGATAAACTTAATGCTTCCAACTCACTTAGTACATTGATTACATCTTCAAAATTTGAGCTATCACCTTGCAATGATAATGATACTATGGATACACTCTTGGATAATGCTTGGGGATCATTATATTTTGCATCCACTTTTATTAGGGAGTACAAAATCTCACCATCAGATTCTATATATTCAAATATTGTTCCAACATAATCTTATGAGTCCTCCTCTCCAATTAAAAATAATGATCACAATATGGCTTCCCCTTCAAATACATGTTTTCATTGGGCTTCATTAGATTTTACATCTTTTGCAGGCAAAGGTAAAATCTCACAATCTACATCTAAGGAGTCTTGTGTTTCATTTTCTCAATATTTTTCTACATCAACATGTCCAAAACTATCATCCCATAATTATGATGGGGGCTCTTTATCTTTCATCCCTCATGTTTTGGCGATGTATAACCTTAACATTTAAACACCTAAGAAGGATTTTCATTTTTTCAAAATAATAAATTATTCTCATAAGAATTTAGACAAGACTTCCACATTTAAGTTTGAAAAGTGTTATGGGCATGGATTTAAAATTCTTTCTAAAGTGCATATAATAAAAACATGAAACAAGGATTTAACGATCATGTGAATTTTACACCATACCTTTTTTAAAACAAGTTTAGATATCCAACCTTCTTCTCCATCTTCATCTCATACTCCATCATCTACTATATTTATAAAATCTTGTGGTAAGTCGATAACCTTTTCTTCACAAGATAAAGGCTTGTCTCCTAAACCTTATCCTTTATCGAAGCAAGAGAATATTTTGTTGATGCATCTAAAAGAACACTTGATTATTCTTCCTCCTCCAATGTGTGAGAAATTTTATAAAAATAACTCATTTTGTGCATATAATCAAGTGCATGGTCATTCCAAAAACAAATTCCTTGAGACTTGAGTAATAAAATAAAAATTATTGATTGTATTTATATCCCATATGTTGATGCAGCTAATAATTTTAAATAATGATATCTCCTCTATGGTGTTTCTCCTTACTATGTGACATATGTAGCTTCATATATTTGCTTATTTTTATTCATGGTAGTAAAATCATGTGTGCAACCATATTTTCTTCTATGGTAGCAACACCATAGTCTCTTACATGGTTGTCTTTTCCTTTACACTTGGGGGGAAAGGATAACTAGTTTTGGGAGGTGTGTATTCTTTTCAAGGATCCCCTCTTTTCCTTCTTTTCCTTAAAATTTCAACATAGCGAGTATATTGATATTTAAGGAGGGCATGTCACCCTATCTATTTCATTAACATCTTTTGATATTTGACTTATTGAAATACCCCTTTGGTGGTGGTGTTATTTATAATTCCCCTTGAGGTTTTGTTATCAATTTGTCCCTTATGATGTTAAGCATTAATTCACCTCTCACAATGTTAAAATTTTGTGTGCTCACTGAGGCATAATTAGAAAAATAGTCTATGGATTTGGCATAAAATAGCTTGCTAATTCATTAACCTGAGAATTTTTCCATGGCCACCTAGCATAACACAACTTTCTTTCTAGTGAAGCCATGTGTTTCATGAGTGACCTAGCATAATGTAGCTTGTTGGTCCTTATGAGAGCGACATTTTATCTAACACGTTTGATGGATGGTGTTTGGAATTTGAGAAAAAATTAAGATCAAGGTCTCTTTACCTTACTGACTCGAAATCCTTTTTCATTTACTAACCTCATGTTTTTGTCTTATTATATTTTTATTATTTGTCTTATGTTCTCTATGTGTCTACTTTATATCTTTGGTGTGTTTATTTTGTGTATGGTATCATGTTTTCCCTGTGTCTTATGCGTCTTTTCTTCATGTATTGTCTTATTTTTTATTTTTATCTTCATTGTGTTTTTTTTATGTCTTCAATGTGTATGACTTATGATTGTCATGTTGTACTGCACTTTGTATGTGTATTCCTTTGTTCTACATTATTATTCATAGGATCTTGAGCCTAGGGGCTAGCACATCCCCTAGATTCAATGTCATTTTATCTCTTCAATGTTTTGGATAATCAAACCCTTCTATCCTTATCCTTAATTTAGTGTGAGCATGAGTGTAAGTTCATACTCTCACTAAAGTGGGGGTTAAATGTAGCGTCATAAATTGTCACCCTTGTCTCCCCTTATGTGTTTATACCTAATTGTGTATTTAATTTTCCTATTTTGTAATAATCATTGAAAAATCAAAGGTTAAACTAGGCATTATCTTTTAACATGCAATTCGCAATACTTATGGCCCTGAACTAATAGGTCAAGGCTAGGGCACCCAATGCTCCTTTCCAACCAATTTGGGCTTAATTTAAAATATGTCGGTGTCATTATTTT
>VDFB02359153.1:0-12870 GCA_007258455.2 Sequoia sempervirens
AAATAATTGAAAAACAATAATTATTTTCTTTTGTCATCAAGCATTAAACTATTGGTAATTAATAAACAAAACTCTAGTCATTGGATGCATACGATAACTTGTTTGTGGTTTGATTTAAATTTTGGAATAATGACTTTAAATTTTGCAAAAGGATACATTGCATAGCAATATGGTTGTTTGAATAGTCTTGATAAAAGTACAACCCTTGTTAATAATTGATTTGTTATACCAAACGCGTTTATAAGGTTTAATTTAGATGACTAGAATTCATACAACTTGGAAAGTTTTAAACAAAGATAATTCCCTCTTCGTGGTGTCTAGTATAAATTGCCTATTCAATAGAGTTTTCCCTAGTTCCTCTAATGTCTTTTCTTCTCCACATTATGTGTAACATCCTTGATGGCTTCGTAAACATAGTGCCATCAAGTTGTGCAAGGGTATTTCTAACAAAAGATGTCTTGTTTTGCGTTAAGAGTCAAAAAAGAATTGGTAGTTGTGTTGGTTTAAGTAGTTTAAATTATGGGCATGACAGTATTAAAAAGAGACAAAATACAGACAAGACTTGCGATTTCTGAGCTAATCCTGTGAAGAGAATAAACAAGGGTAAATAAACTGCAGCTGGAAATCAATAAATATAAAGGTCTTAAATTATAATAACATGATACATAAAAAATGATAGAACAATTAAAAAAACCTTAATAAATTTCAATTATTAAGCTATAAATGTTGGCTAATCTCCTTTGAATCATTAACTTAAAGAATATGCAATACAAAATTATGGAAAAGTACAAACTTCCTAAAAATTCAGTAGCATCTTATCTTGGTGATAATGCAACCTGCCATGATATTTAAAGTTTAAATCTGGCCTTGGCTGACAAAGGATCAGTGGTGTCTATTGATTATAGGATAGTAACAAGAAGTGTTCAAGAGGAGATTATGTCATTACAAAGAATTTATTATGCTACTACATAATTCTTATAATCTTGCATATCTATAAGCCACTTGTCACTGCTGATTGTAGATGAGATTGAACTCTCATCTTTTCCATTTTGCAACATAAAATCGGCCATCATTGCCACATAATTATTAATAAAGGAACTCACCAAAATGCATTTAGATTGTTTGGATTTCCCTAACTCGTACCAAATTGAGCAGTGCACAAATAATAAATTGTTTTTGTTGAGGTATCACTTGTTCATTAGCCACACTAGCGCCTGCCATCAGTAAACCAAATAATCTATGGAAATATGCTAACTCAAACAACGGCACATATGGTTGTGACCCAGCATTGAATGTTTCCATCATTGTCTGGTGCTCATGTAATTCAAATAGCAGCTGCAACTCATCTTGCATTGGACAAATGACCACCATGGTTAATACATCCCTTATCCTGTGACATAAATCAATTCCTCAGAATCAGGAGGCAGGTCAAACTGGATTTGCTAAGTTTAGAAGTGTTTTGTAACGGCTCAATCTTTTGGGGAGCAGCTGTTACATGTATGCTAAATATGATGAGTTAGAGTTATATTAGTGGGGGTGTGCCTTGGGGCAGGGGAAGGATTTTACGTTGAATAGGAAAGGGGATGGGAGTTTAGAGGAGAGATGAGACTTATGTAAAGCATTTTTATTTGTAAATATAAGATATTGCTGATATTTTTGTACTGTTATATTGTGGATGTTTCTTCCCTATCTATCTGCTGCCTTTTGTTGAAGAGTATTGAATCTTTCTATGCTGAGTTGAGGTGCTTTGGTATCAGACCAATAAGATCCTACGAGGGATATTTACACATTGAGTTCTGTTCTCAGTCATCCTTTGGCAGCAGAAATGTAGTGATTCAGACATGAAGCTGAGTTGAAAAAGGGGCTGCCAATCAGTAAGTGGTTTGAGGCTACAGATAATTGAGACTAGGACCAATACAAGTTTGGATTTGACCAGGTCTTCCTGGCAGCACAAGTGAATGCCCTTATTGCTATATTGGGGATTTACATGGCCTCTATTCCATGGCCTCTATACCATGGGATTCCAGTAATACAACACCATGGACCAATTTCCTATGTCATTACACTGTAAACATCTCCAAACAAGCAGAGTATCCATCAATTTCTGTCATCCACTAGATCTTATGCGTGCTGGGAGCACTGTGAAATTCTCTAGTGACAAATGCAAAATCATGATTTTCTGGTGTGGATTTTTTGATGAAGAATTGGCCTATTAAAATAAGGCTACTGAGTCACAAGAGGTGAGAAATCTGTTTATATATTCAATTGTTGTTAGTTCTAAGTTGAGATTGTTGAACAAGCAACCAAGATAAGAGGAGATGCAGATACGATGCTGTTGTGGCCTTCAGCAGATTGGGTGTGGATCTCACCATAGTATTGTGTTTTTGCAGCTGAAACATAGCATTTTTGAAGTTGAGCCTTCACATTTTCCTTTAGAAAGAAAACAATATTCTCACGATGGCAGTTCAAGTGAAGCATCTGAGTTTTCAAGTGATCTTGAAGAAGAATGAAGTAGGGGAAAGCATAGGAAGAGGGGAGTCAAAAGCAACGAGAAGGAAAACAAGTTTTGTTTTGTGCGGGCGGGAAGAAGAAGCTGGTTGTTGATATTGTGGATAGGGAGAATGTGGTGAAGCTCATTAAGCTAACAAGAAGTAGTTGCAGCTGCGTATTTGGTGTTTGGCTGTGCATGAAAATATGGAATGGTATCATGATGTGAAAAAGAGGATAACCAGGGTGGAAGAAAGAATAAGGAAAAGACAGACAGAAGCAAACAGAAGACCAACGAAAGGAGCTGCAAAAGTTAAAGTATGAGTTGGAGTTATGGTGGATGTTGAAGGAATATGAGACATGCAATAATAAAAAGGCAAAGAAAAAGAAATCTATAGCAAAGGCATTGAAGAGTTGTGAGAAGGTGAAAAAGAATGGTGAGGATAAATACTCACCATGCAAGCAAGAGTTATATTCAGAGAGAAAAGCCATAGATATACATGTAATATCCCATTTAATATTTTTTTAAATATAACAAACCCTGGCTCACAATAGTAATAGTTTGCACAATTAAACATAAAATATGAAATCAACCCAGAAATTGTAGTTTAATAGTTTATTCTCTAATCAGATATAATTTTTAGAATGTAGCTCAATAAGGCCGAAATTATCTTCTACAGTGGCTGCTAATTTATCTCTAAATCTGCAGCGATCCACTTCTTAATGAAATTCCACCAAGTCTGCCTGATATACGCCCTTAGAATGCCACAATCTGCTGCTAGCTGAAAGGATATTTTAATTCAAACTATAACTAAACAAATTTGTACAAAGGTGATCTTTGTGTGAAATCACTAAGGAATTGTGGTTTTTTGTCCTCCAACTCCAAACCTAAAGGTGTTCCATCCTCAAGTTAATTGAACCCTAGTTCTATGCTCCACAATGAGTAGAAATCAAATAATAAAATGTCTTCTCAATGATACTCTTTCACCTTGCTTGGTTTCTCTTAAATAGATTGTTTTCTCCAAGATTCATACCCCTTCAAATGCCCCTTGATTGGTAAACTTCAATAATGATTTTATTTTATAAATTTAATTAATCACAAACATGATTGTTGGTTGTGCACTTCCTGAATGATCAACATTTTCTCAATGCAAATAGCAGCATAAGAATGGACGACATAAAAAAATCAGATAAAAGTAATCTCATTACACTATGTTACCGGGTTTTTTGGTTTGGGCTCCCATGCCCGCTTCAGGAGCATCCCGGTTTAGGAGTGCCACAGACACCCCAAGTTCCCTATGGGTACGCAAGACGCATACCCACAGGGGATCCAGGGTGTCTGGGGCACTCCTTGGGCACTCCCAAGCGCTCCTACGAGTGCCAACACCTAGGGGGCGCAAAAAATGAGGTGAAAAAATAATCATTTCTGGTCACTATGAAATATGCTAACCAATTTTTTCGAAGGAATTACACAACATAAACCAGCAATAGCCAACTGGATTAGCGTTAGCATCAAACTGAAAACCAAGCTTGAAAGAACTCAACGCCAAGAATGCACACTCAATCCCAAGGAAGGATAGGTGTTGTCATATGGCGGAGAAACTAAAGAACAGTACTTGAAATGAAACAAACTCAACGTCAAGAATGTGCACTCAAGATCCCATTGAGGGCGAGGTGCTAACATATGACGGAGTTATTAATTGAAAACTGAAATAAATAGGCGGATAACCAGCCATAAGACAATTTCCACACTACCACCAAACAGTGGGGGGGAAAAGACTACAATTAAAACACTTCGTCTGCTGCGGCAGGCATCCACTTAAGAGTGGGGATTCACCACTTGAGAGTGGGTACAAAGATATATCAAATGTTTGTTCTTCCACACTGGCGGTAAACCATCTAGGGGTAATTAATATGAAATTAAACAAGTAATTTGCAGCAATGACATTGGTTGGATTAGTACTACTAAATCTCAACCTTACAATTCAAGAGTCTGCAAATACAAGTATTACAATGATAGGAAATAAAGCCAAGAAGAGAAGAATGTATTCTATCAATGTTCTTTGACTTCCCAATGATAAATTAAAGGCCAAACTGAAAATTAATGCAATCTGATATAAAAATCTGAGTTCTAGAAATTTTGATCAGCAAACTGTAAACACCATAAAATGCTCATAACTTGGTCAAATTACCTCCAAATGACGTGAAATCAGTTGCAATGATCTCCTGGAAGATAGGCGCCCATTCCATGATGAAGAAACAACAGCAAATGATGAGTATTATTTTCTTAGCACAATTCCCAATGTTCCAGAATGGTACGGCCTTGAGCAAGGGTGATTTTGACAAGTAAAAATCATAAACTCAAAACTAAAATCTGAAACTCTCCAAAGATGGTCGCCTTGGGTGTAGGAATGGATTGGAAAAGTACCCACAAGCAAATTAAATTCACTCCAAAAGCTGTATGCAAAAACCACTTTCAGCTGTGATTGTATCAGCAACTTCAAAACTGGAAATTTCATCAAAATCTTCAACTATTGAGCTCAATCTGCTAGACTGATTTGAGAAGCAACAAATGACCAACTAGGTGTTGTATTTCAAACACGAAATTGGATTGGAACTAGGAGGTAAGCATCCTTCGAAGTATTAAACAAGTTGTCATTTCGACAGCATAACATTAGCATAAAAATATTGGATAATAAGCTCTTCAAACAGCAACAATATATAAGCTTTTGTTGGCAAATGAAGCAACAAGAACTCTTCAAATTCCAAGAAGTTGAATCACTTCAACTTCCAAAAGGGACGCCACCTTTTTGCCTCTTACTTTTTGAAATAATAAAATATCATTCATCTTCCCCTTTTAGGCATCCATTTCATATTGCAACAATAAAGCATTTATTAAATAATTAAATGCTCACTTGACCCCTTTATGTCCCCTTCTTTAAAACAACTTGAAGTCATCAAGCCTAGGCGTGGGGTACAACTTCAAGACATGAAAATTGACTAAGAGTCACAGAGCTTCGGTCCAAGGGAGATAACCAAAGAGAAACAATGCCCAAAGAGTACACCAAAGCCCCGATTAAGATTGCTAAAATAACAAAGCCGACAAATACAAAGCTGAACCAAGTTAATTGATGATGCTTACGCCAAAGAAATGAACTTACTAAAAGGAAATATGATACCAAAAATAGTAAGTTAACTTCAAAGGCATATCAGGAAAGCCAAAAATTTGAACAACTGAGAGGCGCAAAGTTGGATTCTTTGCTAGATAGATCACGCCAAGATAAGACTTACTAAACTGGCAGAGCTGCTATAAATAGTAAATTCGCACAACATCCTCGAGGCAGCCAATTGAGCGAGGAATCACGAGAAAGAGAGCCCTAGTTTTCTACTTCAGCTTAGCCTCTGGATTTCGGAAATAGGCTAAATCAAAAGAAAGTGATATATATGTAGCAAAATAGGGACATTACACTATAGCAGCTGCCACTCTGAGCGGCCATCATTGATATTAGTGTGTAAGGCATCTTGAGCAAAGAAATCCATGAGCCTATCAAATGTAAGAAGCACCTTGATCCATTTTGTGGGTATCACAGTGGATGTCACATTGTTGGAATGTGAAATGGGAAAGATGGGAGATGAATTAAATGTTTTGGAATTTATTTTTGGGGATCTAGTAAAGGTAAAGAATAATCAAACTAAAGTGGAAGTGGTAGTATTATATGGTTAGTTCAGTGCAGTGTCCAATCAAAGTGGTAGTGGTGGGGGCAATGTTTGCCTCCGTAGCAGGAAAAGATGGGTTTTCCGCCGTTTTGCTTTTGAATCCTCGAACATAGTGGTGGGAGGGGCCAATCTGTGCAATTCATGGATGATTATCAGATTATATGGCTATCTTTAAGTCATTCATCGTTACCTCTTTCCTTTTTCTTTCACCCACTCGATTCCATCCAAGCTCTCTTCATTTCTCTCATCTTTATTGAGACCTAATTTAATTCCCTAGGAGGTCAGATGCAACAGTGGTTTAGTGAACAATATTCGTTTGCCTTGCCCAATAAAAGTTCATCTACTCTTCCCAAGGCTGCTTCCAACAAATTGAAAAAAAATTGCCCCTCAACTAAATCTTCACAAGATAGGCCTAATGTATTTACAATTTTGTATATTTTAATTTTTTTTCCACATATATATATATATATATTATACAACCGTACCCAAACATACCGTACCCAAGGCAAAAAATTGCCATATCAGCGTACCTGTATTCCATAGTCATACCTGATCCCATACTAAAACCGACAACTTAGTCATTAAATGAGGAATTGTGCAATGTGTTCTACCGTGCATGTCGTTATGGTTCCTATAAAATAATTTTCAAATTACATGCAATGACATCAAACAGGAATATGATATCCATTTGGCTTTCTTGAATCTGGAACAATCATTTCCTTGATTGTTGGTAACTTAAATAGAATCTATTTCCAGATGTGACTTGACTACACCATCTCTGACAACACGGCCAGTGCCCGCCAAGATGACCATTCTCATATTCAAACATGTGCTGAACTCAAGCCATGTTCTCACACATTTTCCTTCGTTGTGTTGCACTTACAGCTTTAAGATGATTAACAAGGCATTCTGTTAAAAGATATCACATTTCCACAATCCATATTGATTATTTGCTAAGATGGCTTACGGATTTGATTATTGTAAGAGTTTTGGTTGCCCCTCATCCCTCCCCTTGGTCTTTTTAGTTAGTTCTTGGTCTGCAACTTATCATTTTTCTCCTTGAGCTCTCAACTATCCTGATGATGGATCACGGAGTGTGATCCGAAACGTTGATGCAAAACTCTTACACAATCAAATCCCCAAAGCCATCTGGCAATGGGCATTCTTTGCAATGCATCATGCATTTCTATGGATTGCTCACAGCCTATGCTAACGGGAAATCCTTCAATGAGAAGATGCAATTCTTTATCTAGTAGGCTTTAACTTATCCTATACCAAGCCAACCCTATGCCTATGTCTTGCTCCTTTGAAGTAAAGCAGAGTTTCTTGTGGGTGATCCTCAAAGATGTTTAGCGTGGGAAGCAGATGTATGGTATAATGACATCTTTCAATAGGGACACTTTAGCATGTTGAATCATTCCTGTTGCATCATCACTCAAAGCTTTTGAATCTTCGATGTACCATCCTCCAAAGTCAACTAAAAACAACAATGTTGAAGATATATCTTCATGTACAGGCCACATTCAAACTGGGTCTGCCAAACAATGCTTGATCATTTAACTCGTCTGTCGAAGCTCCAATAGACTATTTAGTTGACAAAGAAACCCCCAAATATATAGCACTAATTATTCTCCTTCCAGTTCAGAACCAAATTAGTAGCATATTTTACCTGTATGTTTTGTATATGCATTGAGATCATAGTCAACAAGTCAAATGATCTTGTATCATGTGTTCAACTTGAGACACCAATTAAACAAATTTAATGCCTTTCTCACATCTGTAATCTATGTGTTTCAATGTTTGTATTTTCCCCAAGCGTTGGCTCTTGTTTCCTGTGTAAAATTCGCCAAGACCCATGGGAAATGATAACTGTTGGGTTTCATCTTGGTTTAATTTTGAAGAGGGGACATTACAATATGTCAAATGCATGCGTCATTCAGAAAGTGCTCTCTTCTAGTAGAGTAAATCTCTTCATTCTTCACTTTTAATAAGCTGAATGCTGATGTGGTTGCCATTTGTTCCAAAACATGAGTGATCCTTTCCATCAGATCTTATTTCCCAATAAACTTAATTTCTAACTCCTTTCTAGATTGTTTGATTCCCATAAAATTTACAGGAATCCATGCTTTAGTCTATATTTCCTCAATTTTTATGCATTTATGAATGTTGATTTCAGGAACAATATGAGTACAAATCTAATGTGCTTGAAGAAATATAAATTTGTGAACAATAATCAGAG
Organism: Sequoia sempervirens; assembly: GCA_007258455.2. Lineage (NCBI taxonomy): Eukaryota > Viridiplantae > Streptophyta > Pinopsida > Cupressales > Cupressaceae > Sequoia > Sequoia sempervirens. The sequence continues at coordinate 8,444 of VDFB02359153.1, forward strand.
CACAAATAGAGAAACTGAATCCACACATACAAAAGGACAATACTTATTATTGACAATAAGAATTGATATAGAATCTTATTCATTCCATAGCTCTGACAAACTAAATCTCCAAGACAACGTGGAACTATGCAAAGTTGTCTCTTCCAATCACAAAACCCTTATTTATGTACACAGTACAACTCTTACAAATAGAATTATAGAGACATTAGGGGGAAGATAAGACTAATTATCTTCCAGATGCTAGCAAAGAGGTGCCTCCAATAGCAACTGTTCAGCACTAGGTGGCACCAGTGTGTATAATTGGCACTAATCGGTAATGAAGCACCCCACACCTTGTGGCACTCACGCAACAGAGAAGAAAGTTACATTTATACTAGCACATGCAAAGAGGGCCCCTGTGTTAAGCTAACATTTGGATCATTTAACCTTTCTTAAGGAGCAATAAATCCATTTCTTCAAGTTCTGAAGCCAAGTGCAGGAACTTCTCTGCTCAGCTACCTGTGTGTAAGTTTACCAGTTATGACAACACCATATAGTGTTATCTACTGGTTTTGCGTACTCTTAACCATCATATCGATGATGCAATATGTCTTCGCATGTGCAATGCAATCAGGATTCACCCCTGTTGATTTCAATTGCTATTTTGCATCTAGTGCATGCAATATAGGAGGAAAATATAGACAAATAAGGTTCACATTGACAAAACGTTACAAAGGTACAGTGAATGATTAAGTTCAGTGGCATTCTTCCCCACCTGCTTTGTGATGGTGTTAAGGCATATATTAATGTCTTTCTACATTTGTAGCCATACATTGTCACCAATGTTCTATTGGAGCAGCGCTTGATGCTTGTCATGTCACTGCTTGTAATTAGCATTGATTTTCTACAGAATATAATTAATATATTGTTCAACTTGTTGAATATAATGAGTTTAGTGAAAAAACTGTGTTGCTTAGTTTGGTTTTTTCTAAGTAGACAAAGAGTTATCTTTTAACACTATAGGGAGATCTGCGTCAACAAATACTGCAGGTAGGATGTTGAGGCAGACATCCAATAGAACCACATAGAGCTCAATCGTAGCTACATAGAATGAAGGGAAAATTTTCATTATATGTACGTTGAGGTACATATTGTAAATTCTAAGATGTATAATCATTTGATTAGGCTCCTTTGTATGTGGATGGTAATCAACTTCATACCCACCATGGCCTAGAAGTTGTCTGACAAGATAGCCAGCAAAGAAAATCATGTCCATACATGACTAAAGAAATTTTATGTAGCTTTGGTTGCTGAGATGGTCTTCTGGCATGGTGCCAAAATAGCTATCTTTCAGAAACTATCTACAAAAAAAATCAGAAACCTTCTTGACCAAATGAAGAGCTTGATGAAAAACGGTAAAAATCATTGTTATCTTCATCTAACTAGGTGCAGTTGGGTCTCATTTTGAAAGGGACTAGGTATGGAGATAAGTGTCAACTCATATCCAAAGTAATCAAGAAGAGACAAATGCTGCAATCAGAGGTCAACTCTGACAATCAGCATCTGAATTATCATTTTGTTTCTTGTGTTTGATGTTCAAGTGGAATTGTTGTAAATAAGTTGAACAATATCTTGTAGCACTTGATCTACAAGTTATTTTGTGTTTGCTGGTTTTGAAGGACTTGTGATTAGTGTGGATGATTCTTTCTTTCTCCAATACAGAATGTTTCCATTTCCAAGGACAATGACTTAAAAGAACTCTATCATATGCCAGGTACCTCAGATTGCATCATTGACTCTCATAGCGGTATATGAGAAGATGCCCATGTAGTATGAGACAAAACCAAGCGCAATTCTGAAGAATCAATCTCTATTTTAAATTCCTTTTGCAAATCTAGCAGCATAAGAACTCCTATTGAACAGATGATATGTTTTGATTCTTCAAATCCATTTCTTTGTATCCCTGTCCAAACAGCTTTTTCTCTGGCACCTCCTTTTGTGTTTGATTTGAAGCTCATGCAATGTGCAAGAAAACCAACACAAACATACAGTAGAATTTGGCATTGGCCAAGAAGCTGAGGAACTCCTTGAGAATCTTTGGCCCAAGACAGTTTCAAACTATGTTGTAGGGTTTGCTGCAGAAGGCCCCCGCACCTGGCCTGAACAAGTCTAGGGTTGGATCTAGGTTCAGGTCCACCTCGGGCATGACCTGTATGGCCCAGGTATGTTGTATGCATGCCTGGGGCTTACCTGGTTGCCCAAGCAGTGCCCTAAGCAAACCCAAGGGAACCCACAGGGCAGACAGCCCAAATTTTAAAAAAATGTTCTTTTTGGGTTTTTTTAATCACATTTTTTAAAAGAAAAATAAACCTAAAATGAGACACACTTGATTTGCAACTGCATTGTAATATACGGGACAGTGTTTTCCAAGTTTCTTCGGATTAGGAGCAAAATGACAAACATTGCTCGAAAATTGAACACCCTACAGTTTTGTGAAATCTGTTAACTGCCATATCCTGCTTCAAATTTTAGCATCTCCAAACAAACACCTTTGACGAAGCATTCTCCCAATGAAAGCATTTCTTCTCAGCATTCAGCAATAAACCACTTAAATCAATTGACCTCATAGGATCCCTTGCTTTATTTATATATATTTATGTTATATTTATTATATTGCAAGATTTCATAGGATTTGGTTATATGTATTTATGTTACATTTATTATATTGTAAGTTTTCATAGGATTTAATTATATATATTTGTATTGTATTATTATTTTATATAATTTCTATGCAATTATAATATGAATATATAAATTATAATATTACATAAAATTATAAATTATTTGTTTTATGTCAATATATTAATTTTTATTTTTATTTTTTTACATTAGATGAATCAAGGGAATCTATTGGGGCCTTCGCCCATGAGAATCTCATAAAAGCAATGGTACACAAGGACACGTCCCCTGGGGTTTTGGCCCCCGTACCCATTCTAGGGAGGCGAGGGCGCCTTCAGGGAATGTTCCAGCTAGAATTACGATTCGTTTTCGGATTGAAGATGCGAAGTCTGTGAAAGAATCAGTCTGGGATTAAACAAAAAAATTTAAGGGTTAAGGTATACGGCTTGGGTACGGCAATACAAAAAACATATAAAAATCAGAAATATATACATATTTGCAGCAGTAATGAAGTTCAAAATACACCACCATATTAATAGTCTAATAACATAGCAAAAACACATCACCACTTTCATAGTCAAATATTAAAATATTAGTGATACTCGAATGTCATGATATAAAATTATAAATTGAAGTTCAAACATTAAAATGTCAAGTGTTTTTGGGAAGATGATGCCAGAATGAAAGAATGTGTGGCAGCCACTATTGGAGAAGTGGAAGATGACCTTGTAGGTGGCTTGCACAATCCTTTCTTGGCTAAAGGATGGGATTCTTATTTTGATTTCCCGATTGCACTATTTGCTTCTTACTCTTTGATATAAGAGGGAAATTACTCCTTAGGCAATCCATGTTTGTTTGGCCCTAGACAAATTCTAATTCCTTGCCTGGTCATTGTACACAAGTAAGTTTTCACCAGACTATACAAGCTCTTCTACTTGTTATGGCATTGACTACAAGTCCAAAGATACCTCCAGCAAGGTGCTCAAATTGAAGACACCTGCAGCATTAGATCTTGTGTACTGAAGGGCTTAAACAGAGTTAGGGACTCTTCACGTATAACAGAGTGTAATGGCAGAATGGTAAGATTTTCTATACAAAGAGGGAGGTGTTCAGTATAGATGAGAATATGCTGTGAACTAAAGTGTTTTCATGTAGTATATGATGCTTTTGTAATCAGAAGTTCTTATGATGTCATTGGATGTATTAGGGTGTTCTTGTGTTGACAGAGTTGACTATGGATATGCATTTGAATAGACATTGAATTGCAGAAGGATAGTGATTTGTATAGAAACAGAGAGACCCTGTGTGTATTTCCTTTTCATCCAAATCTGAGATGTAATCATTCATGTCAGTGAGACAAATGTCATGTCAGTGAAACACAAATTGTACCTAGTGAAGGTTTTGATTCTTGCCAGTGAGGCTATGTCAGTGAGACACTAAATGTAACCAGTGAGGTTTTGTTTTGCCAGTGAGGGATAATAAAGTGCAGATTCAAGGGTGGTTTTTTATCCCTTTTTGCAGCTCAATCATTGTGACATGTTGCCAAAGAGTTGATGCTTGATCAAATTTGGAATTCCTTTCCATCCTTAGGTCCATTGAATTAGAGCTAGTTGAATTATAAACTACACGGATACCTGTACCTACATTGAAAAAAAATATATGCAAGGACAATCAGAAAAAAAACTAACCAAAGCTACACAAATATAATAATATATGGGTTTTTTGGGTGTTTTGACATTTGGATTCGCATCAGATTCGCGTTGGATTCT
>VDFB02359154.1:0-15583 GCA_007258455.2 Sequoia sempervirens
TTTTTTATGATCACAAAAAGTAACAAAAATTTAGATTTACAAGTGATGAAAAGAAGTATATGGAAAGTATATTATGCTGATATTTTTTTCTTAAAACTTAACCATTAACTATCCAATACAATCTAACAAAATACAAATATACAATGAAATATTATGATTAACAAAATGATAATTTTAATGGTTATCTTAAGGTAGACAAAAAAAATTGTGCAAGTGAAAAATACTACTCTTAGATTATTCTAAACAAATAACATTTTCATTTACATCATTTTCAAGCAACAGTTTTTTAGATCCATCCAGCTATACAAAAATCAAATCAAATCTGCAATGATCTCAAAGATCTGGAGGTTTAAAAATCTGATATTTTTAGATCTATTCTTGTGTATATCCTGCAAACTTCATCATAGAAGGATGGGTCATCATGTCATTTAGACCTAGATGTGGAACTGCCTTTGCTATTTCCATAGAATCCAAAATAGGCCTAACAAATGCTAGAAGAAATAACCCTGTAAACACACAAAAGGAAAAGTTAAATTAGTAGTAATTTACTAATTTTCATTCAACTTCTCTATAATCATTTTAAGTACTTGATCCTATTGTACTTTAAAGATTTATAATATGAAGTTTAACTATTCAAATAATTTAAATAATTTTAAGTTATAAAACTGATAAATAGGCTTTAGCAATTCAAAAAAAAATCCACTTCTAAAATTTTAAATATCTTTATTGTATCTATTTGTCATTGTTAGAGAGTTGCAAACTGTGAATTGTCCTTTGTTTTATAGAACTGAGAAAGGAAGAACACTGCCAAATAGTGATTGAATCATAACAAATAGTCCAATTAAATGGTGACAAAGATTTGTCCTCTAAGTCATTTGCACATGGTGATTGACAACACAATGAGTAAGAAGTAAAAGAGCCCTAGATCATAGCATTGCAAAATGGTAATGAGTTATGCAATGAACTTCACTATTCTTTTGATCACAAAACACAATGAATAAGAAGTAAAATAGCACTAGATAATATCACTGCAAAATGGTCATGAGTTATGCAATGAACTTCACTATTCTTTTGATCACAAAGGAGATCAAGATAATAACCGACATACTAATGTGCACAGAGAATGTTCATGGAGTGCAAACTTCCTTACAAAGCAATTACCACAACAGAGTTTAAAGTGAATTGCACTTGCTATTTTATGTTGATATGGATATGTTCTAACATGTAGTTAATTGTTGTAGCATAACAGATATGCTAAATAGTTGTTCATATACCATTGTTTCAAATTCTGAATTGCTATTTCTTATTCTAGGTGCAAATCACAGGGGGATTCTATACATAAGACACCATTGTTTCAAATTCAGAATTGTTGGCTCTTTCACAATTGTTTTCTTCATTTATTTGATCTAAGACAACCTGTTGTATAGAAGATGCTCTCAAAATCACAGTAAAATCCTTTACTCCGAGATGACTATTCAGAATATTTCCCATCATAACAATGAACAAAAGCATCGGTCATTAACCTAAACTTTGCAAGAGTTTCATCAAATTCTACTTTCCTCTCTTTCCATTAAGATTTATTCCCAATCTCATCCATGAAGAACTTCCTCGGCTTGTAGATCCTACTGTTAGCCATAACTTTACCAAGTGTCAAGGATAGCTTCAAGTTTTTACCCAAGCAACAATTGACAAAATTCAGCCTTACCATATTTTTGATCTGGTAAGGGCGAATTTTTTCAATTGTTGCTACAATCTAATGAGCCAAAATTTTTCAATTGTTGCTTAGGTAAAACTTGGAAGCTATCAGCGACATAGTAAAGTTATGGCTAATAGTAGGATCCTGAGGGCCAATGAAGTTCTTCATGGATGAGATAAAATTGAGGAATGGAAAAGAGTGGAAAAGTAGGAATTTGATGAAACTCTTACAAAGTTCGAGGTTAGCCGATTCTTTTGTTCATTGTTATGATGGGAAAGATTCTGAACAGTCATCTCAGAATAAAGGATTTTAGTGTGATTTTGAGAGCATCTTCTATACAACAGGCTAGCTTAGATCAAATAAATGAATCAAACAATTGTGAAAGAGACAACAATTTTGAATTTGAAACAATGTCTTATGTATAGACTCCCCTTATGATTTTCTCCTAGAATAAAGTAAAGCAATTTAGAATTTGAAACTATGGTATATTAACAACTATTTAGCCTATTTGTTATGCTACAACAATTAACTATAGGCTAGAACATATCCATTTCAACATAAACTACTAAGTGTAATTCACCTCAAATTCTTTTGTACCTGAGTATGATAGTACCTGAGCCTCTAGTGTTTCTAGACGAAACCTATAGCAGAAAGTGTAGTCTCCATCTGAAGGAACCATCTTCAAAGCTCTTCCCTAAAATGAGGGTTGAAAACATTCGAAGAAAAGCAATACCATAATTCTAAATTAACAATTTGTATCAAGCCAAATGTAAAAAAGTATAATTAAAAAGACAAATCCTTACAATTGGACGTCAAATTACACCAAGAAAATTTATGATTTTATCTTTAGAATGTAGGAACTTTCTCTGTTAGAGCTTCACGACCTCAAATTGGATATCAAATTGGACTGATAAAATTTGAGATTTTATCTTTAAAATGTAGGAACATACTTTGTCAGAGCTTCATTACCTCAAATCAGATCTGAAATTGATCCAGTAGATTTATGATTTTATCTTTATAATGTACAAATTTTTTCTATCGGTTATTAAAGATCTCAGGTTGGATGTCCAATTGGACAAGCATATTTATGATTTTATCTTTAGAATAAAGGAACTTCCTTTGTCGAATATTCGAGGGAAATTCCTGATTTGGAACATGTCCGAAGAAAACACACTTAGGAAGTGTTTCTAGCGGCTCCAAGAGTACTCTCCAACACAGTTTATGACATCGATAGCAATCAATTTTTCCACCTAAACCATCCATACTTGGGCGATTTGCATCACAATCTATTCTTCTTGTACACTTAAAATTCCACATATTAACACCTTCCTAGAGTAAAACTCAAAGGAATCATCATAAAACCACAATTAATAAATCATTTTAGCTTCAAAAAGAATCTAATGTCATTTACTATCAAAACAAAAGTTGTATAAATCACAAAAAATCCATGAAGCAATCCATCCAAAGAGAAAATAAGAAATGTAAGGATTTGAGCAATATAAGTCCAAAGGGTTATGTTGTAATGATAATGGAATCACCATAAGAGCACAACCGAGGAACAAATTCTTGTGACTGTAATTATGTGATCCTTAACTCTATTGGTCATGTGGCATAGTGTGCTATAACAAATACAAGATGCATTCATGTGTGACCCAAGTTTAATGTGGCTATGTTGTGATAGAAATGGAGACACTCATATGAGAAAAATTCATGTACAAATCACTGTCATCACAATTAGGTGTGAATCATCATTGGGTGCATTCAGGTTGACTCAAGTTTAACATTTTATGATGTAATGATAGCATGATCCAAGAGCAATTACCTGTTGCTACAATAAAGAGCCTATAACTCTGGTTGATATGTAGAGTGGTTGTGTTATATCAATTATTTAGTGCATTCAAGCACAACCCATGTTTAATGGGCTATTCTAGAGAGTGATCAATATTTTCTAAACCTTATGAATGTTACTTAAAAGTGTACAACTTAAACTACAAACCAAGTTTGTTACATACTTGAATGCAATCTTGGGTTACCACAAAATATAATAATGTGATCTGCTAATAACAATTATGGAAAGTATTAAAGCAAGACCCATGCTATACAGGATGCATTTCCCTTATCAGGTTTACATACCTTAATGGTCAAGCACAAGCTTCCCACACACTCTAGGATGCAATCCAAGATCATACCACAACCCTGTCAAGACAACTAATTTTTTGACCCAAGATTTAAGGTTGTTTTTAAATACCAACAAAAGCATTGGTAAGAGTATGACTAGGGTACAAACCTTAGGCCTCCATAGAAACATAAACAATAAATCTAGTGAATTAGTGAGGTTGCAATACCAAAAATATTGAGACATTGTAGCCAATAACAGAATCTTGCAATCTAAAGATTGTAGCCAATAACAAAATCTTGCAATCTAAAGATTATAGCCAATAACAAGCACACTATGTAGCTCAGTGGCATTTGTAAATGTAATCTATGGTAAGAAGAATGACAGTCACTTGAGGTGTGACAGTCAAAAAGAGTCTGAGCAGTGACACGATAATAAAGCTCAAATCTTGCATAGTACAGTGGAGATTTTAACAGTGAGTTTTGTTACCCCCTTGCTGACCTTAAGGGTTTTTCAAATGCTTTTGACAGTGTTAGACAAGGCAAATGCAATTAGGGAATGATTGTCCAAATGAAGTAACAATGGTAATCACAAGTTCAATGTTTCTTCTCAGCCATTGTATAATGGAGGTAGTGGATTGCATGTTTGAGTAGTGTTTTGAAACTCATCAAAGATGGGAGAATAGTGAATAATACCTTGTGGATTGTGAAGTAGTGACAATAAGGTTGAAGGATCTTATGACCCACAATACCATGAAACAATGAGTCCCCTATAGTAAGTAGGAAGTCTATAGGGCATAGTTTGATTTTATAGAAGGATGCTCATGAAAGGAATCTTCAAGTGATAGTTAGTGAGTTGTTTGAGATTGCAACTAAGGGTGTAATATCCAGTCTTAAAGGAAGTTAGCAAAGGAGTAAATTTGCAAGAAAATCAAATCATACACAACAAACAATTCATAATGTTATCTTGCATAATGCCTTGAGTTTGAAGACAAAAATATCATTGTATCTTGCTGAAAGTAGTGACCTTAATGGCCAATCACTCACAACCATGATTTTAAAACATGCTATTGTGCTTATGGAGGCAACATTTTAAGCAAGGCAATGAGTGATGGTTTGGAAGAATGGTAGGTATGAAGGACTTGATTTATATGCATACTATGCAGACTAACTTAAGACAACGTTCCTAGAAGAGATTGAAGGTGGATTATGGAACTCAAGCATTACCATGATAAGGATTAAAGAAAAGATTGAGATCTATTTAAAAGCCATGATCATGAAGATATTAAAGATGTCACATGTAAAACCCTAGCAGATGGAGTAATGAATATAGTGCCAAAGAGGACAATGTGTTGGGGTAGATTTAGGAGATCTCCACATTATCTAATCACATGCAAATACATCATTTATTTATTTATTTTAAATTAAAAGAAATCATTCTAAACCCTATATAGGATACAATGATACTTCAAAAGAATCTGAAGGAATTTGAGATTATGCAAATATATGTCAATTAAATACCTGGATTACAAACAGTAGCAAAAACAATGTAACCCTTGTTGAGCAAAACAGGAATGAGATAAGCAACAATGAATCCTATGCCTCCTGTCACACACATCTCCTTACCATTCTCTGTCATTCTTTACTGAAACACTTCTCCATTTTGGCAGGCAATAGTTTTAGAGTATGTTTATTAAAATCAAAACTCCATTTTGGTGGGCTATGCCTAAAAAAATATTTCGGTGAAAGTTTTAGGGTATGTTTATTAAAGTTTTAGAGTATTTTGGCGGGCTATATTCTTGATTCCTTAAATGATTTATTCAAATAGATTATCACTAAATAAATGACTAACTATTTAGTCATTTTTATTTGTGTGACTAAATAATTTTTAGTCAATGACCAAATTAGTCATTTATTTACTCATTTATAGCTAAGTTGCAAAAAATGAGTAGAATTTAGTCATTTTTAGTTGTTGTGACTAAAAGTTTTAGTCACCTAGTCATTTATTTGTCAAATTCTACTAGTGTTTGATCTCCTTTCTTAAGGATTGATCTCTTTGTAATTATTCACTTCTTGTTTATGCAATTTTACTCTCTTGGTTTGTAGAGCAATATCTTTGTGTTGTTCGAATCTCTTCTACGTGATAGGTTATTTTGGTTGTAGGTGCTCATTGGGTTCTGTGAGGTTGCCTTTTACAACTTCAACATGGTATTAGAACTTTAGATCTACAGCTTCATGTTCATCTTTTGAGGGATTCAAGCCTTGAAATAGTATTTTTCTTTCATCTTGAGTTAATTTGGACCTCACCATTGTGTTTGGAAGGTTTGAAATAGTCAAGATTGACCTTTGTTTCATCAATTTTGGTTATACAGCGCCCAATTTGTGAGGGTTTGAAGTTTATGAGGGTTTCCAGATCCAGAGCATACCTACAATTTTGGAGCATTTTGAGCCCAAACGGACCTCATTGTTGCATTTCAAGTGCCCAAAAACCCCAAAATTGACTATCAAATCGTCGAAATCGAACACAATGACTCCGGGAGGAAATTTTTTTTCATTTCTAGGCCATACAGCCTAGTACGACACATAATCCGAGATTTAAAAAAATAGTGTTAATGAGCACCATGGTCAATTAACCACTAGCAGTTAATGCTAGCTTAATCGATAGACTTAACCACCAAACCCCTTTTTGGAGCAGTTTTGGTATTTTGGCCATAACTTTTGCGTCTGAACTCAGATTTTTGAATACAAAATATCACTAGAAAGCTGGTTCCAACATTGATTAAGTGGTGTAGGTGATTTTTCTTGATTTTACTTTTTTCTCCATTTATTTCTAGTCAAAGTTATATCTTGATTTCTATGCTTCTAGGGGCATAACTTTTGCATATAGACTCCATTTCTTAAAAACAAATAGGCGTTGGAAAGGTCTTCCAGTGCTCTTTCTAGATCTATAGATTTTTTCATCAAAAAATTTACCAGGTATATTTTATTCATTTTTTTGTGTTTTCACATTCTGGTGAATTACTTGGACATCTTAGCTCCTGGAAACTTCTCGTTTGTGTGGGATGGATTTTTTTTGGCTATTATTCATGTATTTACAATATTAGGTTCTTATTGGACCTTATGGGCTCACATTGCATGTATTTATCACCTATAAACACACTGAAATAAAGTGCCTCAGCTTTGTATGTGTAGAATTGGGATTCTTGCACATCATATTGTGCCATTATTGTACTTGCACTATTCTATAAAGTGCCATGGGGGGTTGATGTTTTCCTTTGTTTTCCATCATACCTTTACCTAGTGAGTGTTCCTTCCACGACAACAGTGAATTGCATTGATTCTTGCCTCATGTGTGTGTTCCTTTATTTGCACACCCTTTATACTTTGCTAGTACTTTCATGTTTTCACATTCAGATGTTCTTGGTTCTTCTTCATGCATTTCTTTCTAGCATTCAATTTCAGTGTAACTGTCATGACTCTCCCTTGTCAGCATTATGGGGGGGTTTCTACTATTGGTGATATTGCTTCCCTGGTTTTGTTGGAGTGACCTATGTATTCAATATTTGTTCCTATGTACTTTCAGATATAGAGTACATTAATGGTTGGTTACTTTTATTTTGATGAGATGGGTCACTTACCATATGGGAACTCTTGCATTTAGGAGGTGACCTTCCATTTTCACTTGATCATTTCTTTAGATTATTGGTACTTTTTCCATTTATATCTTTGATTTCTTGTTGTTTGCCTTGGTTTTCCATTGGATTTGAGTAGTTTCATTGGGGGAACTCATACATATTCTTGTCTTCATGACCCTAATCATCATATGTTTCAAAAAAGGTTCTTCTTTCAACATTTCAGCAGTCATTCTATGATAGTGTTTGGAGCTTCTTCATCCTTCAGTGGTGTTTTTCATGTTCATCCTTTGTTCCTATCTTTTGGGATAATTTCACTCTTGTTGGAGGCTTCTTCAGTCCTTCACTCTTTTTTGGAGGCTTCTTAGTCCTTCACATGTATTTTTCTCTTTTGGAGAGGAGTTTTTCCCATGAGGTTTTCTCCTTTTCCCCTATTGTGAGAGATCTTTATCATTTGTACATGGGTACCTCATCAGGCCTAGTTGTCGGGACCCATATTTTCTTTCATGTATTTTGTCCTTAGTTTTTTAGCTTCTCTCTAAGTTCATCTTAAGGGGGGGTGTTAGAGTAATAGGTTAATTAATTAATTAATTTAATCATATTGATTAATTAATTAAGTCACCTTTTACTTTATTTTCACTTAAGCTAAACTTAGGCCCTTTAATAATTACTTTATTAAATCCTAGGGTTCACTTTAGGGTTTTGATCTCCTTTCTTAAGGATTGTTCTCTTTGTAATTATTCACTTCTCGTTTATTCAATTTTACTCTCTTGGTTTGCAGAGCAATATCTTTGTGTTGTTCAAATCTCTTCTATGTGACAAGTTATTTTGCTTGCAGGTGGTCACTAGGTTTTGTGAGGTTGGATTTTACAACTTCAACAATATCACACTCTGATTGTTGCAATAAATTTTCATTTCACCTTGTTTTATTCCAATATTTGAACATAGTCTCTTAAGCCAAATGACTTCTTTACAAGCATGAGTAGCTACCATATACTATACTTCAGTAGTGGATAAAGCAACCACAACTTGTTGCTTATTCATCCAACTAATTACACCACCAAATGATGTAAACACATAAGCACTAGCGGATTTTCTACTATCAACATCACCTGCCCAGTCTGAATCCACATAACCATGAATATCAAGGGAAATATCATCTTTAGTCATATTAATATGATAACATAAGGAATAATTTGAGCTACCATGCAAATATCTGAAGACTCTTTTAACTGCATCCCAATGAACTCTATCAGGATTAGACATATATCTAGAAAGAACTCTCACTGCTTAGGCAATGTCTGGTCTAGTACAAACCATAGCATACATCAAACTTCCAACTGCACTCTAGTAAGGCACTCTGCTCATGTCTATCGTCTCTGATGGAGATGTTGGACAATCTAAAATAGATAACTTTGTTCTGATTAAAAAAAGAACACATAATGGTCTACAATCCTGCATATCAAACCTTTGTAAAATTAAGTTGACATACTTACTTTAGCCAAGTTATAGCTTTTTTTTACTATATCTCTTTTAATTTACATCCAAAGAATATTCTTAGCTGCACCAAGGTCCTTCATTTCAAATTTCATAGCAAGTTGATATTTTGATTCTAAAATCATACCTTTCCCTCTAGGTCAATAAATAACATATCATCAACATATAATGCAATAAACGAGAAACGATCACCATCAATTTCATAATAAACACAATGATTTGATTTAGAATGCTTAAATCCAAAAATCAACACATATGTATCAAATTTCTAGTACCACATCCTAGGACTTTGTTTTAAGCCATACAAAGATTTCTTCAATTTGCAAACCAACTTACTTTTTACTTTCACCATGTAGTGCTATGGTTGTGTCATATAAATATCCTCCTCCAAATCACCATGAAGGAAAGTAGTTTTTACATCCATTTTCTCAATCTCTAAATCATAAGTAGCGACAATAGAAAGAAAAAATCTAATGGATGTCATTTTTACAAAAGGAGAAAATATCTTACCATAATCAACACCCTTAACTAAAACCAAAGGTGATCAAGATCTGATACCACTTGTAAGAAACTAAGGTATCATAACAACTTTCTACACTAATCTTGAGAGGAGAATAATGAAAAAAATTATAGATCTTTAGCAATTACATAAACTTAAATATAAATAAACATAAATATCATGCATACCACGACATAATGATTTATGTGGGGAAAACCCTTTCAGGAGAAAAACCCCACACTCCAAAAGCCGCCCAATATATTATTTAGTAAATCACAAAGATTACAATATACTTGCAAAGAAATATTCTCACAGGAGTAACACCACTTAGAGATCCAGAGACAACACGAACGCTATCAAACTCTCAAAATACATCACTCTCTACCGCAACTATAATAAAACACCCTCATAAAATAGGGTTACATTCTAGGCTAGTGCATGCTAGAAAAATCAAAAGAGATAATTGACAAACCAAAGGAAAAAGCTAAAGAATCAAAAGAAGAAATTGGAAAATTGAAAGCTCAAATAGAAGGATGAAATGGATATGAAATGAAATTCAAAGAAGCTAAAGATGTGATCTCAAATCTAAAAGTAAAAGTTGAAGAAGGAAAGAGGATTGCTTGAATACCAAGCTCGATGGTAAAATTGTTAAGTGTTTAAAGCTTGAGGAAGAGATTATTTTCTTGAAAAAAGAACTTGAAAAAGAAAAAGAGAAAATTGATAAAGGTCTAAAACTAAGAGGAGGTTATGAAATTCTTGATGAATTGATTAACTTCCAAAAGCCATCTAAAGAGAAATCTGGACTTGGTTTTGAAAAAGGGAAAAGTCTCATGATCAATGCATCTACAAATCTGTATGATAACTTCAAAGAAGAAGGACAGTATGAAACATGAGAAGAGAAAGCACACTCCCTCTAGAGATGCAAAAATATATCATAAAAGCAAGAAAGAAGGTAAATTCATTCCTGTTTGAAATAAAAGAACTTTAGAAAGCTTTCTCCTAAACAAACTACTTGTAGTGACAAAAAATGTACTCCTTTACATTTTCTCACTCTTTTGCCTCCCCTTAATTAATTAGACTTAATTAAGCCTCTAATTGACCCAATTATGCATTTAAAATCCTAATTAATTCTAATTTCTGAAAGGGGAACCTATATTAAATAATTGCAAACAATAATTAAATTGCCTTGGAAATTGAGTGTCTTGGATTTAGGTCCTCCTTAAGTTGAGGATCTCAATTTTAAATAATATGTTTTTGGTAGTATTTTTAAGATTCAAATTCAAATTGCAATTGTCAGATTTTAATGTTTAATTGTCAGGAAATTAGAAAATCGCCTATAAATACATAGTTAAACCAAGAAACATTAAGACAAATTTCACAAGAGTAAATATTATTGTCAAGAGCATTGAAGAGTGAATTTATTAGTCATCTACAATAACAATCAAGATCAAGATCATCATGTCAAAGTTATTTGCATTCTTGCATGTTTTTGGACTAACATTCTGATGCAAGTTTCAAGTTTTCAAGCATCAAATCAGGTGTCAAATCAAGCATCCAATCAAGCTATTTCATGCAAGATATAATCTTTGGAGTGTTGTGTTAGACTTCAGTTCTCCAAGGGAAGCCATTAAAGGTTTTGGTTAGCTATAACAAGCTAGTGTTCATTCATCATTCCTTCCATTTATGTTTTCATTTCATTATCAAGGTTTAATTACCAAACTAGGGTTTGACCAAGGAAAACCCTTATCCACCAAAAAAAAAAAAAATCTCCTCTTTGTGTATAGGTAGGTTCATAGGTGGGGAAGGATTGAAATTGAAGATCTCAAAAATGCAAAGTTGTCACAAATTTTTTTCAAGACCACAAAAACTCAAATCCCAAATTCATTTCCAACTTTTTAGTAGTGAAACTTGTGGGAAAAGGAATCTATCTATCTCCAGAGAAACCCAAAAATTAGGAAAAAAATTGTACAAAGACTCATTCGCCATTTCTGGACACTCAACAACCACTTTTGGTGACAAGTACATAGTGTCTTACCTTTCTCAAATTTGCTAAAAGTTTGTTGTTTCTATTAGAGTTATGCTTTAAATACATGATTTCAGCCTTACATTGCATAATTGAGTTCATTTAATATTTTTATTTTATCTCCCAAAAGTGTTGTTCAGGCAGATTTTACCCCGTCCTCTATCATAAGGAAATTTGCAAGATCTCTAATAGGATTGACTCACATTGGTTTGAAAGTTAATCTTGCCTTTGGGGATCTCATTTCGTAATGAATTTAATAGAAAGATAGGCCCACACACACCATTTCCCATCCATTTTGGTTAAACCCTATTTTCCTTTGTCTTATTTTGGTGAACCTATTTTTCTATGTTTCATTTTGGCGAACTCAACATTTTTGCACTATAAACTTTCTGATTTGAAGCTCATTAAAACCTTAGATATAGGATTTGAAATGGTTTGCATTGCATTGCATTAGTTTGCACTTCATTTGAGGATGTTAAAATTGCATTAGTTTACATCTCATTTAGGGCTTTAAATTTGCATTTTGCATTGTTTAAAATATGAAAAATCCAAAAAAAATTGCATGCATATTGTGTTGTGTATTCTATTGTTAATCTAATTAAAACAAAACACTATTAACAGAACTTTAAATTGAAGAAATTTGAAATAAACTTGGCTATAAAATAAAAATTCTTCAAGAACGTTCCGTCTTTCTCTATCTCCAGAGATTGGTTTGAAGCTTTCTGGCTCTCAGATTGTGTGAGCTTCTCCAAATGACTACTGCAGAACGAGTATGCAAAGAAAAACTATTCTATATGCTGGTGAAGATGGACAGGGGCTGTAATTATGCACAGGGGCTGTAGATTATGTACAGGGGCTGTAGATGAGATGAATCATGATTCTGTTACTATGATTGCTATGCTATTGCTGTGATAATGCTATTGCTATGAATGCTAATACTATTTGCCTATAGTTTACTTGCCTAAAAATCCTATATCTTTTGGAGCTCTCGGCAGCTGTATTTATAGATTTTTGCAGGCTTCATCCTTGCTGGCAAGAATCTATGGCTATGAATTGTCTGGTAGTTTTGAATGGTGAGAGATTGAGAGGTTGAGAAGAAAATGGGGGAGGTTGAGAGGTTGGAGAGAAGAATGGAAGCCTGTCTTCAACCCACGGGAACAAGCCTGCACAAAAACAGAGAAATTTAATTTTCTGTTTTGGCAGTTTGTTTCCCGGGAGTTGAAGATAAATCCCCAAATTAAATAAATATTTAAATTTATTTAATTTCATTTATTGCTTTTGATATTTGATTTTTGATTTTTGAAAATTATAGAAGAATTAATTAAATATTTTGGAAATATTTAATTGTGATATGACTTTAGAAGATTTTTGAAATATTTAGAAGAATTTAATTAAATATTTTTGGAAATATTTAATTATGAATAGATTTTTTAATTGAATTGGAGAAATCTTGAAATGATTAAAAAATGAATATTGGATTAGAAGAAATAATCAAATATTTTGGAATATTTAATTATAAATGATATTTAGAAGAATTATAATATTTTAATCTTTATTTGAATAAAATATTCAAACTAAGATTATATGATAATTAATATAAATAAATTGTAACATTTATTTAATTAATTAAGAAATGAATATGAAAAGGTGATTAAATATTTAATCGAAATGAAATCATGAACAATATAAATAAATTATTTAAATTTATTTATATGTAGATAGAATCAAAAGATTTTAATTAAATATTAAAAATATTTAATTAATTACCAGACAATGTGATATGACCATTTTTAAGTGTATACATTTTTCCCCTCTTTGAAGTGATGTGTTTTACGCATTACTTCAAAGAATTTTGAAATTTTGCCCCAAATATTGATTTGAAATGTTGATAGATGTATGTGTATGCCCCCGCGAACGATGAATCGATATTTGAATTTTTTTTATTTTTTTTATTTTTTTGAATTTTTGAATTTTGAATTTTGATGATTTTAAAGATATCGATTTATCGTTTGAAACTTATGATATGAAGAAATTGCCCTGATAAGATATGAAATGAAAATTTGATAAAGAAATTGCCCCTGGTATGTGAAAATATGATAAAATGCCCCAATTTTTCCATTATATAGGTTAAAAATGTCATTTTCCATGTCATTTTCAATTTTAACCTAGTAAAATTTGCAAATATTGAGCTCTGAGTGGATAATCATGGCACTTCCAGTTCACCTGCACCGTTTCGAGCGTATCCGACGTCATCAGCGGCCAGCGCACTACGGACCTCCGGTATGTGTCTCGTAAATCCCTGTCTGTTGAAAATTTCATTTTGCGCACGTTTTTAATGTTTTAATTTAAAAACATTGAGTTTTAGCGCTCTTAAAGTGTATCGTAGCGCATGCAATAATTTTCGTAGCGCGTTTAATATTGTAGCGCCCTTAAGGCGTATCGTAGCGCATTTGAAATTTTCCATAGCGCATACAATGTCGTAGCGCCTGTGATAGATTTCATAGCGCATTTGATGATTTTCATAGCGCATATGATATCGTAGCGCAACTAAGATGTATTGCAGCGCTCTTAACAAATATTGTAGCGCAAAATATTCCATAGCGCTGTTGATAAAAATCATAGCGCCATTAATTGATTCTGTAGCGCAAAAAGTTACTTAGCGCTGATAAAGAATTTTGTAGCGCATACAACTAGTTCTGTAGCGCATTTTGTTCCACATGATAAATTTGTTTCCCAAGTTGTTGGAGAACAAATAGTAGCTGATAAATTTGCTTTTAAAGTTGTTAAAAACAAATAGGATAGATAAGTTTTCTCCTAAAGTTGTTAGAAAGAAACTTGATGTTGATTATTTGTGTTCCATGATGATGAAAAACAAATAGTTTGATTTGATTTGTTTGCTTCTAAGATTGTTAAAAACAAACATGATTTTGATATTATTCGTATTTCATAATGATAATGAAAAACAAATAATTTGATTGATTCATTTTGGATTGATACGTTAAGATGATTTGATATTGATGTTGTTTTGATGATGTATGTGAACAGGAGAGACTAGGTGTCTTGCAGGTACGAGAGACTTTCCCGAGCACATGGTCATTGATTCCACATTTATTACAGTCTGATAGAGATGTGATCGATGCTTGTGGTTTGACTTCATTACTTGATATGCCCGAGGTTCGCCTCAATAGGGCTCTATTGACAGCACTTGCAGAGAGGTGGCATAGCGACACCAACACCTTTCATTTACCGACCGGCGAGATTACAGTGACTCCCGAGGACGTATATC
Organism: Sequoia sempervirens; assembly: GCA_007258455.2. Classification (NCBI taxonomy): domain Eukaryota; kingdom Viridiplantae; phylum Streptophyta; class Pinopsida; order Cupressales; family Cupressaceae; genus Sequoia; species Sequoia sempervirens. The sequence goes on from VDFB02359154.1 coordinate 14,749, forward strand.
GCATCCTACGGATCCCAGTGATGGGAGAGATTGTTGTTTTTGACAGACGAGAGGCTGGAGGTACTCTTGCTTTGAGACGGATATTCAGAGATGATCAGATTGCTGGGTACTTCATCCCATGGGGTGAGATTACAGATGCCTATCCACCACTACCAGCTGTACTTGCAGGATTCATTGGAGGTGTGTTGTGCCCCGACCATAGGTCGAAGGGGTTCGCGATCGGATGGGGTCGTGTCTTAGAGAGCATGGTGATGCAGGGCACACGATATGCATGGGGTACCTGTATGCTAGCCCACTTATATGACGAGCTACATCACATTGTATATGGTAGAGGCCGGAGTTTTGCTGTCGGATGCTCATTATTACAGATATGGGCATGGGAGCATTTTGCAGTGTTACGTCCATTGACTCGAGGAGAGCGACCAGCTGGTCGAGCATACAGATGGAGATATTCACATATTATTGCTCAGCCTAGACTGGGCAAACTAGTGTATTGGCAGCGGCTTTAGATAGTTTGGACACAGTATGCTGGAGAGCCATATTTGGATTGTGAGCCATGGCCAGAGGATGCGAGGGAGATGCCTTTTGTATGCACTTCCAGATTTTTGATTGGACGGACCACATGGATCTTGGAGAGATTTCTTGCTGGACGTGTATTGCGACAGTTTGGTCGGACTCAGGGTATGCCTGTTGGTTCAGCTATTTATGCACGACGACAGGCAGAGCTTGCAGTGTGGGGCCCACGGATCTCTTATGATGCGGTATTGCGAGTTCACCGGTTTAGGTGTTACCGAATGTGGGACTACGGTGAGATATTGCGGATGTAGGGGCGACA